>JAMKCH010052202.1:0-21463 GCA_023653785.1 Ophioderma brevispina | reverse complement strand
TTATAATACCTGCCACATGTATTGATCGAGATCTCGATCACTTGAGCACAGTAAGTGTTAAAGCCTGACTCAGAGATTTTTAAATTTTTTGTGTATTTATTGAAAATAGTCAACTAGAACTATTGACAGTCATCTAAAATGTCCAATTCCAAAGTTTGAGATGTATCGGATTTTTCGTTTCCATGCAGTAAACATTTATGTGTAGTATACAGTGCCATAGGATATTGTGTATAACAAAATTTCCAGATCCGGAAATTTATAACAAAGTTGTGATTTTCTATATGAAGGACTTTGATTTGAGCTTAGCTATTCCACACAGTGATTAGTATATGGACAAGCATTATGTATATGCAAAAAACACAATTTGTTCGAAAATTGAGGACATCCTCCTCAGGAAATCTCTGAGTCAGCTTTTAATAGGGCTGTATCTGTTTAACTAAGTCGGAACCTAGACAAACTATACCTTTTTTTAATCCTTATAATGAGACAAATACATTGGTGTACATTTAAACACAATTTGACTTGATTTCAAATTTACCTGTGTACTAATTTTACCCCCTTATTTTACAAAGTTACCCACATTTCCCAGAGGTTGGACCCAAAAATTCTGATTCAGTTCCCTCCAAACTATTCGCTGATGTAGTGTACGTTAGTATCCATTGGTTACTGGCTCAAGCCTTGGCTCGTGCACCTGTTCCGAATTATGACTTGCCATAGGATTTGCGTTGTGATCTATGTGATCAGTGGCTTGAACCAAAGTTAGCGTGAGCCAGTTGACATAGCAACGGTCTTATTCTAACGTGCTCTACATCAGTGAATAGAAAAACATCTTCAAACCTTCTTCCCCAAACTTCTAGAATTTGATTCTGATTTATAACCCTACTAACAGAAAGTTCCAACTCTGAGTTAGCATTTTTTTTAGTAAGGACCTTTTATTAGTCAACCCCTGTACTGTTTTCTATATATTTGCTGATTTCCCTAGAAAGGTTGTGAATTTTTGATTAAATTAGATAGCCAGTTATATGGCGTACATGAGCATGATATCTTAACTACTCTCTATAATGCCATTATCCTGCGACACTTAAGACTATTGCAATGTTGTTTGGGGAAATTGTGGTACTACAGTAGCAAACCATCTTCAGATTATACAGAACAGGGCAGCTCGTATAATCTGCGGTGTAGCCTGGGATACCCCTAGTCATGAAGTTCTTAATCACCTTGGTTGGCAACGTCTTTCTCATAGGTAGAGTCACAATTGTTCGCTCTTGGTTTACAAAATTTTGAATGACCTAGCACCTCCATATCTTTCTGGAATTTTTTCATTTTCTAGCAATAATTATAACTTTCGTCACAGCATATATAATGTTACAATTCCTCAACCCAAAACGAGTAAAAGAAGCATAGTCTATCCTACAGAGTTGCAGTAATTTGGAACAATCTTGATGTTAAATTTCAAAAATCAGCAACATTCAGTATATTTAAGAATAATTTAAAGTATATTTCATCTAAGCCGCCTACATGATTTTCTTGTTAAATTTTGTTGTTATCACTTGCATTGTATGTACCTTTTGTAGTTGTTGTAACCACGGCCCTAGAGAAAAACAGCCTTGTGGTTGAACTGGGCCTCCGTGGTAAAATAAAGTAAAATACGGCTTATCGATTCCCACGATTCGATCCTCGTGCATTTACGTCAATGGCTACTTTTGTTGATTATTATCTCTGGTAACTTTTGAATGTTAAATGCATTATCATTCTTTGTACCAGCTTTTTCAAGCAATGAATGAGCAGTCCATGATTGTGCTGTTAGAAATCTTATTGCACCAATCAAATGACCTCGGCAGTGGACTATTAATAGGTGTAACGAGAGATTTCACATGTCAGGTGTCCCTAAAAAGATCGAAAATTCTGATTTTTGCACTGATGTAAAGTTTTCCATCAAAATTAACCCCATCTGAAAGGATTTAGCTGAGAAATGATTCTTTGGAACAAACATTTTGAAATTTCTAATTTTATATAGGAGCAAATATGAAATTCAGCCTGTTTTACATTGAAATACAAGCAAATCAGAATCACCTTTTTTCTCTCTTTTAAGGCATTTCTGTAGCCACATACAAGGTAAGAAATCTATTGAATGTCTAGTCTATATGATATTACTATTATGACACAATATTTAGGTGCCTCAAAAATCTCTCGTTGCACCTTTAAATATATCCTTGGCTGCCCAATTGTTTACAGACTCATTAGTGTTTTATTTCAGCTCCAAAAGTAATTTTCTGGGGAAAGGGTTCGCCAGTTTCTTCCACAGGCGGAAAAAAACGTGTTTTTTTTCCGCGGTTTTTTCCACTTGGAAGAAACGGGTTTCTTCCACTGAAAGCGGAAGAAACTAAAAAAGTCATCTAAAAATTTTCTATTTTAAAGCCAATTACTTACACTTTTGGTTTTATATTATACAGTGAATGAAATATAGTGATATAATTTAAAATAACCATTCAGGGACCCCCTACCTACCCCATGCAATTGCATTATTAAACTTGCATTTATTCACAAGGCCTAAATATAAAAAATTACTGGAAGAAACTGATTAGACATTTATCACACCAGCAAGGCCAAGCAGAGACTCCTCGTAAAGACTAGATCTTCAAATTCTTTAAACAAATGTTATAGTCTCCCTAACCCAGGTTCTCCCCACTAAGCATTACAACAAAAGAACAATAATGGTTGCTACTTTTATGATTTGCCATGCAGATTTTAAAAGCTTTTTCATTGTTTGCATCTATATCATATGCAATTACAACTGTGATAGTATAAATGTACACATGGAAAGACTTGGAAAATGGTTTAAAATTATCATCTGAAAAATTTGATAGCAAGACAAAAAAATAACAAATTTACTATATACTTGCAAGGTATACTAACATGCTATAAACTTGTAAATTAATTTTGAAAAAAAAACCAACAGATTGTTTGTAAAGTAAATAAAGTAGCCTTGATGATTTGAAGTGCAAAGCAGATGAATATGGTATAATTTAGTTTGTTGTTCATAGTACATTTCTTTATTTCTTCCAGTTTCTTCCAATTTCTTCCAGTTTCTTCCAGTTTTTTTCCGGAAGAAACTGGAAGAAACCCCTTTTTTCCAGTTTCTTCCATTCTTCCGGAAGAAATAGGTTTCTTCCGGAAGTTTCTGAACCCTGCCACAAACCATGCAAAGACTGTCTGAAGCAAAGAATTAACAGAACATTCTGCGCATAAGAGCTTTAAGCAAAAAAAAATGCAACGGCCAATGACAAAAGTTATTCCGCGTGCAAATAACCATAAGGTGCAACAAGAAATTTTGAGGTACCCAAATATTGTGTCATAATAGTAATTTCCTATAGATTATAGACACTCAATAATGCACTCCTTGTATTTGGCTACAGAAAAGTCTTAAAAGAGAGGAAAAATGTGATTTTGACTTGCTTACATTTCAATATAAAACATACTAGGCTGAATTTCGTACTTGCTCCTATACGAAATTAAAAAATTTCACAATTTTTGTACCAAAGAAACATTTATCAGCTTAATCCTTTCAGATGGGGATATTTTTGATGGAAATCCTTACATCAGGGCAAAAATCAGTGCTCGATTTTTTTAAGTACACCTGATATGTGAAATTTCTTGTTGCACCTTTAACAAACTCAAAAAGCAACAAGTTTACTCTAAATCAGTTGCTCATTATGAAATACAATACAGAAATTCTTTGAAATTCACTAAACGAGCTATCAATAATAATCTTGATGGTAAGTTCTGGTCCGATGTTCAGCAAGAATATTGCTGACAAATATTTTTCCATTAAGTATTCTGCTCCTGTTGTTGTTGACATTTCTAAATTGAGGTGGTTTCCCCTATCAGACAAAGGGATGTCAAAATGGTCTAAGAAAGCCACATCATCACCTGGAAATGACAAAGCTTACTTATGGTCTTTTAAAACAGCTACTATCTACTGAGCTATCTACTTCACCATAAAATGGCAACCATTTTTACCAATTAACATGATTTTAAAAGACCCAGACCCACCGCTTTCCTGGTTTGAATCCAAAGTTGTATTGATACATGAGGCAGGAAACACCAACTTGTCTCAAAATTTCAGAATAAATAGCTTAATAAGCTGCATCAGTAAGCTTAACTGGCAACACCTTTAGGACATAATAACCTGACCCATCTGACACACTTTTTTCTGACACACTTATGATTTCGGAAATCTTAACAGGATAAACATGCTTTATTACGTGAATGGTTTCCAAATTAAAGTGTCAGAAAAAAAGTGTGTGAGATGTGTCAGGTTACGGAAACCAACAAAATAAAGTGTATAAAATTGAAATGGATGCAGTGAGTTAGTTTTGTTTCATTTTTTCCCTTCATGAAGCAGTTATTTACCTTATATCTGTGTCCTCCACTGGGAATTGATCACTCACATTGATGATATCGATACATGTCAGCCCAACAGTCAACACTCTCTTGCCATCTGACCCAGGCATACTCACGCTGTAGGCCTACCATCGAAAGAACTGTAGCATGGATAGAAAATAGATCAGTTACTGTCATTTGCACTGTAAACACACTTTATAAAAAGTCTGTACACTTTAGTACTTTGTAAGGCAATAGAGCACCAATGGAAAGAGCTTGAAAATGGTTTAAAATTACGATCTGGGAGGGAAAAAATTTGATAGAGCAAGACAAAAAAATAAACGAATTTTACTATATCCTTGCCGAGGTATAGCTGACATGCTATAAAAAACTTGTAATTACGGTATTTTATAAAAAAAAACCAACATATTGTTTTTTAAAGTAAAGGTAAATTACCGCTTAGATGATTTTGAAGTGCAAACAGATGAAAATGGATGATAAATTTAGTTTGGTGTTGTTCATCAGTACAGATTTTCCCTTTATTTCTTCTGCTTCTTCCATGTCTTCCAATTTCTTCCAGTTTCTTGCCAGTTTTTTTTTTCGCGGAAGAAAACTGGAAGAAACCCCTTTTTTCCAGGTTTCTATTTCTCGCATTTCTTCGGGATAAATAATGTTTCGTCTTCCGAAGTTTCTGAGCCCTGCGCGGCGGCACAAACCATGCAAAGACTGGCTGACAAAGAATTAACAGAACATTCTGCGCATAAGAGCTTTAAGCAAAAAAAAATGCAACGGCCAATGACAAAAGTTATTCCGCGTGCAAATAACCATAAGGTGCAACAAGAAATTTTTTTTGGGTACCCAATATTGTGGCATAATAGTAAATTTCCTATAGATTAAAGATTCAATAAATGCCTCCTTGTTTGGCTACAGAAAAGTCTTACAAGAGAGGAAAAATGGTGATTTTGAGACCTTGCTTACAATTTCAATATCAAACATACTAGGCTGAATTTCGCATTGCTCCTAATACGAAATTAAAATTTCACAATTTCTTTACCAAAAACATTTATCAGCTTACTCCTGTCAGATGGGATATTTTGATGGAATCCTTACATCAGGGGCAAAAATCACGAGTGCTCGATTTTTTTTAAGTACACCTGCTATGTGAAAATGGTTCTTGTTGCACCTTTAAACCAACTCAAAAAGCAACAAGTTTACTCTAAATCAGTTGCTCATTATGAGATACATACGAATTCTTTGAAATTCCCTAAACGAGCTATCATAATACTCTTGATGGGTAAGTTCGTGGTCCGTGTCAGCAATAATAGGCTGACAAATTTTTTCATTAGTATTCTGCTCCTGTTGTTGTTGACATTTCTATTGAGGTGGTGTCCCCTATCAGACATAGGACGTCAGTGTATGGGCTAAATAAGCCACATTCATCATGTCACCTGGAAATGACAACAGCTTATTATGGTCTTTTAAAACAGCTACTATCTACCGAGCCTATCTACTTCAACCATAGAACATGCAACCATTTTGTAAACCAATTACATGATTTTAAAAGACCCGACCCACCGCTTTCCTGGTTTGAATCCAAAGTTGTATTGAATACATTAGCAGGAGACACCAACTTGTTCAAATTCAAGATAAAATTAGAGCTAAGCTCTGCTCAGTAAGCTTACTCACACACCTTTAGGACATAATAACCTGACCCCATCTGACACACTTTTTCTGCCACACTTAAGATTTCGGAATCTAACATGAAAACATGCTTTATTTAATGTCCGTGGAATGGTTTCCAAATGAAAGTGTCAGAAAAAAGTGTGTGAATGTTCAGGTTACGGAAACCCACAACAATAAAGTGTATAAAATTGAAATGGATGCAGGAGTTAGTTTTTGTTTCATTTTTTTCCCTTCATGACGCAGTTATTTACCTTTTCTGTTCCTCCACTGGGAATTGTCAGCTCACATGATGATATCGATACATGTCAGCCCAACGTCAACACTCTCTTTGCCATCTGCCAGCCTACTCACGCTGTAAGTCCTACCATCGAAGAACTGTAGCATGGATAGAAAATAGATCAGTTACTGTCATTGCACTGTAAAAAACACTTTATAAAAGTCTGTACGCTTTAGTACTTTGTAAGCAATAGAGCACCATAACAAGATGGAGAAAGTTTGTAAAGGATTAGCGTGATTAAATGCGAGAATAAAATAATTTTGGAAATGAAAATAAATTTTAATACTACTAATTGGCTAAAAAAAAAATAGTGGAACAAGTGTGGTACAATTCCATTAAACTACTTTAATATAGGAAAAATCTCAACCTGGTTTTAAAAATTAAGTACATCGTTTGAAATTCGGTCAAACCATCTCTTGCAAATTGACTGCCAAGAGGCCACCAAACCTACATCCACACTGATTGTACTACACTCCATGACCAGTATAGAATAAACCAATAATGTACAGGTTTGGTAAACTGTACGTTCATGGTGCACAACATCATGTTTTCAAAATCTGGGACATCTGTAGGGAAGTGTGAATGAATGAATGATGAGTCTTTTTTGTGTGCCTGCCTTGAGGCAGGAAGACACACAGGATCACTTTGTCCACTGCTGTGTCTGTTGTTGATGAACGCTGATGTAAAACGGGTACTTTGCTTGTAATATATGTAAACTTCGATGATTAAACCAACTTGAGTCATCGGTTGCAACCTGAGACAATATACCTAACGAGATTGGAAGCAAAGCTAGTCCATTGTTAACAGCTTGTGCGTCTCGAACCAAGACTGTTTCTGCTTGCAGTGACTGTGGCCGCCTGATGGCGGGGTGAGTACACCTTTGCTTTATAGCTATTAGCGAGGTACTCCTGCGACAGGCAATTTTACCCATTATTATCATGCTTTGAAATGTCCGATACGCGATAATAATCGTATTCTAACGCCTGATAATGAATTCAAATTTGTATGATTTGCGCCCAATATTAATTGGACTGCCCGCATGAGTTTTAAAATATTTGGCGCTTGACTGCATCTCACGCAATATTTTATCATGCCACTCAAGCTTGACCAAGATTTTGGGCGAATCAATCCAATTTATTACAATTTTGTGCTTTCAATTCAATGACCTAACGTGAATATAAGTGTTCTTAGGACCGGCGCAATTAATTTTATGGGTTTGGCCAGGTCATCAATAACTTTATTTTCATAATGACTTAGTCAAAAAATTAAATAAATGTCAAATTCCTGTTACAAATAAAATTAACAGTTTGAGAATAACTGGTCCAAAACACTGATCCAGCGCAGGATCTAGGGAGGGGGGGTGGACGTCGCGCGGCCTCCCGGTAATTTCGTCAAATATTGCAAAATTCACCCATTTTTGGACAGTTTCGACCTTACGCCCCCCCCCCCCCCGTCATTTTTGAGATTTGAACTTTTTCAAATCCTGGATCGATCTGCCCTAATCGGGGTCTCACTCTCTTTGGTGATGAGTTTAAAGGTCACATTGCAAGGTTCAAAGGTCATGTGCAGGCCAAGTTGTAAGATAGGCTGAAAACAGGGGAGGGCGGCCAAGAATCCCAAATTTCCGACGTCGCCAATGGTTTAACACGTAAAAGCGAAATCTTTCACGAAATATGTTGTCAAGGACTAATTTTCTTATTCCACAACCGTCGGAGCTGATAATCACTCCACTGGAAGGGTTATTTCTGGTTTTTTTTGTATGAATTAACGAACAAGGAACGCGGTCGTATGTGGGTCATGGGAACACCCTTGAACGATCAACATCAAAGCACCCAACTTGGGTGTTGTGGTTTGTTTGCACATCAGTCTTGCAAGTTAATTTCTTTGACATTTTTGGTGAGTTTGCTATAAATGAATGATGCTTTGGCCTGCGCCAAGATAGAGTCTGTCTGAAAATTTCAAAATTGACCTCAATTGACAAGTTGAAGTTCATTGGAACCAAACTTGGTTTATAGTGCAACATAGGATCCAGATCCTCATTTGATGGGTCAAAAGCCAAAGTAAAAAGTATGTGAGGTTCAAGTTGTAAGATAAGCTGAACTGTAAAAATTGGGGAAATTACCGGTAGAAATACTCTAAAATTATAAATTGTAAAATTATCAATTTAAAATTAAAATTATATACTGCCGATTTTTTTGGAAATTATTGCAACAATTTCCTGATGGTAGTATAATAAATGCTCTAATAGTCCACTCACTCTATGAAAAATACTAGGTTACACTCTGGACAAAATGCTACAGAAGGTTTCTTGCTGTAACTAGCAGTAACAGATCCCCCCAAACAACATATCAAAAGGTAAAAGGAAGCCCTGCAGGACATGGAATTTGCTTTAATCTTCTGGACGTAAATACGCCCTATTTCGACAGGTATATAGCTCATAAATGCATGTTTTAGGGAGATTTCCCAGTTTCTGTTTATATTTGACATGTTTTTACATGGCTATGCTGCAAGTGTTTAGCAGTTTGCATTGATTATATTAAAATTGGGAAGTGTGGTCAATTTTCAAGTGGGCCGCATTTTCCGCGCACAAGAATTTCGCATTCCTAGATGAATTTGTCATACTGAATCTGGATGGAGAGATCTTTATTTAGCAATTATTATCAAGAGTTTTATTCAAACACTGGGTCAACTATGGCGGGGGGGGGGGGAGCTCACAGGTGAAGTGATTGGTATATTGTCCTCGGCAAGGGAAAAATAGGGTCCTTTCCCATGTCCTTTCAGATAAAATGTAACCCAAAAATACGGGGTCATTCGTACAACCAGCTAATAACAAGAATGGGGTCATCAGTGGTGAAACGTTAAGGGCATGATGTTAAACCTGATTACAATAGGAATGTCTCTTTTCAGAGCCTTCAAACTGCCATGCAGGATAAAAATTGCTGCCATGAAATGATAAATTTGTTAAACTTTGCACTGCGGCCTGCGAAATTTGTGATTTGGATAATTTATGGCAAACTTGTGATAAACGTGGATACAGGAAAGAAGAAAATGGTGGTGATTAAGTATGTGATAGTTTGAAAAGGGGGTCATTTGGTAATACCTTGAAGTAAGAGGTAGGACAGCAGGCGCAAAAAAGGCGGCCAAGCCTTCTAGCCTCACCAAACTCACATCCTCACAGACCTTGACTATGCAGCTCTAACATGGGAATGTTAATGTGCTAACAACAAGATCTACTACAAAGCTCATTTGAGAATGCTGCAAATAAAGTCAACCTACATCCAAATGCCAAGGAGACGAATGGAATACTCACCATCAATGAGGAAGAGACTCATAAACCTATCTGTACTACACACGGTACTCAACTCAAATTTTAGACTCTCAAGAGTACCTCGGGTCTTTACGTTGGGACACAGAAGACTCAAAGGTTAAAGGGCCGTGGCCTGATCACTAATAGCAGCGTCCAAAACTTCCAAGATTTACCGAAGTGGTCAACAGTTTGGTTATTTTAAGAAGCTATACTATTTTTCCCCATTTACCCCCGGTGAAATTCTTCGGGCTAAAGGATATTTGTTTGGAAGTTATGACGAAAATATAACGCCACGATTTGGTCGACCGCTATTAATTTTACACATATAGGGCTTAGAAAAGCATATTTTAGCTCTCACATGAAAACGGTGAAATATCAGTGCCAAAACTCTACAGATGGTGGTTTAGAGGTGAAGACCATTCTAACAAGATGCAAACTTTATTTACTTAATCAGGTCGTCCTCTTCTAATATATTGTATAATAATCCAAAATATAGCAAAATTGGGCACATAGGATTTATGCAATTAGCATGTCTTGCCATGCTCTCCTTATTTTCTACCATTGATATGTTGTTCGGGGGGTTTTTACAACAATTTACAGCAAGAAACCTTCTGTAGCAGTTTTTTTTCCAGGTCCATACAGTAGTTGAGTGGACTATATTTTAGAACCATGCATTGCTATCTTAGACGAAGACAGTGGTAACCTCAAGCACCTTTATCCAAATATAGCAAACTTTTATAGTTGAAACTGTTGTAGTCTTGTAACGTATCCTTTCAAATTCTCTACAATGTTTTTAACCTTTCTGATCATTTCAACTTAGTAACATTTTGAGTTCAGCATCTCCAAAACCCCTATATATGAATAGTTTTTGTAAAAATATTAATGCCCACTGTGAAAAAATGCTAAGATTACTCAAATAATGGACCTTGAGCTCAAAGCTCATTTTCATGGAGTACCACACAGTCTCCCGCATGGGGTTAATTAGTAGTTAATAAGGTACTCTGCATGTGTACCTAGACCTGGTAGATGATTACCCCCCTTTTAACCCACAGTTATGTGGTACACCTCCCGGTGGGTACTCATTGATAACTCATGGCTACTTCAGATTAGCAGCGATAAGCGAGAATCGACAAAATGTGGAAATGCATTTTTGTTTACTTATAAATCAGGAAGTGTGTACAATTCCCCAATAACTGCATTTCATTTGAAGCAACCACCAAATAGTGAAAAAGTATTTGGAGGAATTTGTCATTCCGTCTCCCACATACGCGACAGGCATCTCAAAATCTGCCCTAAACAGCTGATTGCGGTTTACTCCAGTACAAATAACCAAAGATCATAATGTGTTGTGTTTTGAGGTCAAAGTGTATTGATCATTGTGCACAACTCACGCTGAAAATCTGATATTTTTCGGGAAATGCTTTTGATCTCAAGTCGGAATTTTGATACGCCGTTAGAAATTGCAGGATCAGATAAAACGTACTGCCTTGTCTTTACTACATCAGATTTTCAAGCCAACCACTTGCAGGTTGTGTGTCGCATATCCCCTCGCCCACTAACAAAAATCAAAAATATGAATTAATGATGATTTTTTTCGATAATTTCGGTATTAACAAATCTGCGGCTTCTCCCTTTAAAAACAGGTACTCCCATGTAAAAGATGGTTGTGTACACTTACAGCAATAATGAATAAAGCATAGCAAAAATAACTTGTTCAGAGTCTATCAAGAAATAAATACCACAATATCCTATCTGGTATCTGCACAGATCATTGGTAGAAATAACTAGAGCATGGATTGATTCAATGTGCAGGACGGCAGTGTCAAGCACCCAATTGAATAAAATATAGAACAGCTCTGTAACGAGCTTAACTGTTCCCAAAACATTAAGTTTAGCCAGTAAATCAAGTCGCATCTCTGAGCAGACCACATTTTTAATTTAAGTGGGAAAGAGTATTTTAAAGCGCGCATCACGCATTCATCATGCAATGATCACAAAAAGGAGCCATACCATGCAATATAATTTATTTATTCTTTAGCCCTTCAGTGCTAAGCACTGATTTCATAATTACAACTAAATGACAGTAATACAGTGTGAACGATAAATAGCAAGCTTGTCAGTGATTAGTAGACAGTTCTTAGTCTGGGCTGAGCAGGAGTTAGCAAAACAAGCAGAGTTCTCTTAGTATGTTGATATCTTATTAGAATTGTACCCGTTATAGAGCAGCGTAAGCTTGGGGGGGGGGACCGACCTTTTTAAGCAACTATACTGTGATGATGTCACAGATACGGCCTCTTAGTTTAAAGTAAATCAATGGCATCTTTGAAATACGCAAACAGATAGCCCTGGGGAGCAACTTGTATTCAAAGTGGATATGATGAACCAAAATCCGTAAAAGGGACGCTTTTCCAACGCGATGGTGTGGCGTACATTGATTAGGGGTGCCAAAAAACAGCAAAATAATGGAAAAAAGGTATGGTTTTTTTCTTAACTTGAAATTGTGTGATGTGCGTGGTGATGGTTATGGCCGGGGGTATGGATCATTCCATACCAATTCACCAAGCCATGTTGCATAACTCTCAGATTTGTGCTGTAAATTGTATTATAGGTTTAATCCTTTTGGCTAATTAAGAAGAAGCCAAAAGCTAGAAAAACCAAATATGTTGCGGGTTGAGAGTTACAGCGCAACCAAAATTTTCTGGACGTTAAAGTCATGTTTCTGAAATCGGTCAATTTTCTGGGGTGCCCAGAATGAGATGACATCTTGTTAAAGTGTAGATAAGATTGGTCAAAGACCCCTTATCATAGTTCATGTTCAGATTTTACGGGGGGTCAAATATGGCCAGTCAAGTTGTTTGCCGGAGCTTTTCAGGATTTCTTCAGCCTATGGTTTGTCGTAATTTTAAACAACTCAGACTATTGAAGTTTATTGTGAAGGGTTGCTTGGTAACAGATTTATGTAAAAAAATGAAAATTGAGATGGACCCCTCAATTTTACAGACCCCCCAAACATGGGCACCTGCAGGAAAATGGCTGAAATTTGTCAAAAAAAGTCTGAAAATTGTGGTCAAAAATGCATGTGGATAGGTGTGCTAGAATTTTCTAACTTTTTTTCTCTCTGGAAAGAGTAAGCTTCAAAGTTTATCAGAAATAAAAAATAATGTTTTATTTGATGTTTTGTTATTTTACAAATGTGCCGAAAGGGTCATCTTTTCTGTTGCACATGATGATATGCAGTATTTAAGGGGCTACAACTTTACAACTAGATGAATTTAAACCTTCAATTGTAGGTGTTTGGTTAACTGAAGGTGTGGTCAAAGAACCCTCATATAGGTCACATTGGCGATTTTAGGGGTGTCAATATGACTGGTCAAGTTGTTTTACAGATGTTTTGTTATGGTTCTGTATTGTGGTCATCTATATTATTAAAACGCAAACTTTGCATGGGTAGCGCCATCGGATTGGGGTTTTATCGCGTTTCCTCCTTTTTCCATCGTAACCCCCTCCAGTCCTGGCCCAATCATAGCTTTGCTTTCACAGCGAGCCGTGCGTATTTATTTAAACACTTGCTGATTTGCCAACAACGGATATGTTATCACTCTATGGTGATCGCACAGGACTGCGGTGTGAACGCACGTGTGCATGTCGCAGCGGCGCGCATGTTGATTCGTGTGATCGTCTATACGCCTGTGCTACGCATCCCCTTTGGTACTCTACTGGAAAGAGAACGGTTAGGGAGGAGAAAAAACGGTTGAGAAAGAGTGAGCAGGGGAGATGAGAGAGAAAGAGAGAGGGGGCTGGAGGAGAAAGAAAGAGGAGTGAGTGGGAGAGAGAAAAGGTTGGAGAAAGAGAGAGGGAGAGAGAGTGGTGATCGAGGGAAGAAAGAGTGAGTGGAGCTAGTATTAAAGTTTAACGAACAAATCAACACAATTGTGTTATATGGTCATTAATTTTTTGTCATTTAACTTAAATATAAAAAACAACGCAATATTAAAAACTTCATTTCAATTCAAATAACAATTACAAAAGGATACACATCATACAGTGATGAACCAGAGCATCCTATCAGGTATTAAAACATCATAAACCAAAACTAATGCCCCAAAGTTACACTTAGAAAAACATGCATCAATAAAAACAAGTTCAAAAGATCTACTGATATAAATTTATAACTATATACATCATAGACTGATGACAAAGGTCATCACTCATCCATGTACCAAGCCAAAACCTTCAACTTCAATACAGATAATCGACCAATCACATCAGAACATGCAAATGAGATGCCCCTTTAGACCAAATAGAGTCGCATACAGGTACATTTTATAAATGGCTCCAATACACTGGGCATATGCCCAAACTGATAGATTTAAATTCTCAACAATTATACAGTAGAACCCCTACTACACCTTACTAATTACTATTACAAAAAAAATAAATAGGTGGTCTTACATATGTACAAATGTAATTGATAAATTGTTTGTTTTTCATGATAATTGATTTAAGCTACATGTACTTAAACAGTAATACAACGACTCTTAATAATACAATGACACGTCGAAATATACACATTGACGAATATAATCCTAAAGTTAAATACAACCGTCTGTTCAAAAACAGACGAGTTGCCCCCTTTTCGGTCACCTTTACGAATGCAGGGGAACACACATGGGGCCAATTCTTACCCGCACCCGCAGGGGGCCCCATTTAGTCGCTTTTTACGAATGCAGGGGAACACATCGGGCCAATTCTAAACCCCAAACCCGCAGGGGGTTTTGAACGAGAAAAAGAGAGAGAGAGAGACGTAATGAGAGAGAAACGTTAATTTGTAGAGGGGAAAATGGTGAGGGATATAGCGAGGGGAGAGATGGTCACGCAGAAAAGAGAGAGAGAGAGAGAGAGAGAGAGAGAGAGAGAGAGAGAGAGAGAGAGAGAGAGAGAGAGAGAGAGAGAGAGAGAGAGAGAGGGGGGACCAGATGAGAGAAAGAAAAAGAAAAAAGGAATAGCAGTAACGCAGGAGTGTGTATTTATCCAGAAAATCATAATCACTCAACCTCCTTGCCATATTTTATCCAAATTCTTCCCCAAAATTTAACCGTTAGTTCCAATCACCTAAGCATCAAATTCTTCGCCAAATGCCATGGGAGAGAAGTCAAACCCCACTCAAGACGAATATTGGAAAAAGGGGGGGGGGGGGTAATTGTAAGGGTCTTTGGGTTGATGGAGGGAGAGTGAAACATAATTTGTAGAGGGTGGAAAGGTTGAGGCATAGAGAAAGAGCGACGGAGGGGAGAAGCAATGTCATTACAAAGAGAGAGAGAGAGAGGGAGATAAAAAAAAAGAGAGGGAGAGCTGGTTGAGAGAGACGGAATGAAAGAGAAAAATTTCTAGAGGGGGAAATGTTGAGGGATATAGAGAACAGAAAGAAAAAAAGGAGGAATCCATGCAAAGGAGGTTCATAAACTTCAGGTTGACAGGAACTTTATATGGGAGTTTGAGGAGTTATATCACTTTTACTTTTTGACTTATGGGCCCCCCCAAAGTATGGTCCAAGTGGTTTTGGAGCCATTTTGACCCCTGTTATTTTAAATTGGGGCAAGGTGCATTTTTCTGTTCACATATTTGCAATCTGCAGCAAAAGGTTATACAGAGTGCCAAGTTTGAAGGATCTGAGGGGTGTAGTTCTTTACTTATGGCCCTCTGAATATTGAATTTCACACTGGTACATGTTTTTGAGGTGACCCCCTCAAATTTAAAATTGCCGTAGCGTGAAAACGAAGAGGTACAGAGCTCAAATTTTCAGGATTTTAGTTTCTCATGAATATCTTTCAATACACCAAAAAAGAAAGAAATCAATGAGGTGATGGTGTACTCGATTTGTTGAATTGGCATGGAATGACCCCCCCTGTAAGTTAAAGGGGCATTTCGTGATCCACAGCCTCGTCCCCCGACTTACCTAAAAAATGCTGAGATTTTAATATCATCTGAACCGTTAGCCTTAGTAATTCACGCGTACCTCCTAATCTTATGTGAAAATTCGGTCGCATCTGTAAGAAATTCACAATTTTGTATTTTCTGTCCGTAAACGGATAGAAATGAGAGCACAGTAGCCTATGGGACCGTGGGAAATGAGCAATTGCTCATAACACAAAACCGCAAGATTGGGATCAGCTCAAATTTTGAGAATAAGCTTTTCTCAAGGATATCTAGTGATTAATGAATAAAACAGAAGATGCTGAAATCACGAAATGCACCTTTAAGTGGCTAAGCATAACACGCCATATTTGTCAAGATATGATTTTTTGCTTTGTTTACTAATAAAAGTCAGGATCTTACTTTTTAAGGCCCAGAAATAGCCGTAAATGGCATCTTCAAGACCGCTTTAAAATGCCTAAGTGTCTATTTTTTCACAAAGAAAGTAATATAAGGTGTTGATATGACCCAACACTAGCAATTAACAAATGGGCTTTAAATCGGTGTCATTCCAACACAAAAAATGTGTTAAAAAAATAAAAGCCTGACTAAAAATACAATTGGAAGCACAAGTTGACAGCAAAACTTTATTATCAGAAGATTACAAAACATTGTTCATGGATTAATAAAGGTTCTAGCTCTACCTTAACGTGCTGTTATAACTGAGATAGAATAATCGGAATCAAAGACAACAATTTCATGACTGTGTGGAACTTGGAAAGAAGAAGAAAGAGATACAAAGAAGGAAGCACATCGACCCACGTGATGTTTGAACGATCTATCTGCTGCCCCATAATTGCAAATGTTTATTAAGTTTCTTCTCAAGTGGCCCTTCCGAGGATAATCCTAATCAGATTTTCGAGGCTTCCGGGGTCATCAGGAATCAGCACGCCGAGGAATGCTGCCGAAGTAAATAAATTTCAAACATATGGCGGTTCAATGGAAAATGATATCAAAATGCCCGGGGGATCTTGGATTTTGTTCGGGAACCCATGATCGTTCCGAAAAAAAAAAGAGGGATACTCTAGCTGCAAATGCGGGACTAACGCAGGGGTATCAAATTCAAATAATCAAGTTCTAGTCCACTGGGTACAAATTCAGTTGTGAATTTGATTGGTTCATGATACTGTTAGAGGCTCCATTTTTCTGATTAAACTTTTATAAAAATATTATTTTTCCAATTTTATTTGAGAAAAGATTTCTCATGGGAAAATCACTTTTGTTACTATAAAAGAGAGAGGAGAAAGGGATACCCCTAGTTTGTGGTGCTAAGTGCACCTGTTTAGATGGCACAATAGGGGAAAGTGGGGAATTCCCCAAGGAGGCATGCTAAATTAGAAACTTGTTTATGTTTTGAGATCAATAATACATTGCCGAACCTAGGGAATTCCCCACAGGTTATATATGGAAGTGATGTAAATTTCGGGTGATGAATTCCGATTGGTCAGCTAGTGTAAGGTATGTGTTATGCTGCGGATGGATGTATGGAATATTGTTAGAAAGGGAATATCGTGAGTAGTTAAATACTATCACGGGAAGGACTCTCTGCCAGCATCCAATACTAACAAGTAGCTAGAAGATAGCTAGTTTACTCTGCATTGAGGAGCAGACATCAAGTCCCTAGTGCCAGGATATAATTCCATGTGAGCAGAGTTCGCTGTAATTATTCTACGTCGTCTTTGAAGCCAAAAGTGTTGGTATCAAAATAGATTCCAAATTGTTGACAATAAAATCGTGGTGATTATCTATCTTGGACGGAATACTGTGGATTTATTATCGTCGAGGGACTAATTTAACCTTGTCGTCTTGAATGCTGGACAAAATTAGCCTTCAGGACTGAGAATATTTTTCCCTTGGAATATAATACCTATGAGTTTTTGTATGAACTTGTGGCGCGGTCTTTGAAGTCTTCGCTGTGAGGGCATATAATTGTTGAATCGGACCGCTTCTTTGACCATTAGTGGACATTCTTGAGGACAATAGTTCAGTTTTTATAAATTGGGTGTGTAATGTTGATTTTGATTTATGTTACTTTTTTGTTTTGACATACCAAATTCTTGAATCCAAAATCAAGTAAAGTATCATTAAAATCTGTTCTATTATTAAACTCACATGTCAACTTGTGCACAGGCTCATTTATTTGTGTTTGAAAGGTATTTCTGACCTTAGGCGTCCACGAGACGTTACATACAAATAGGAAAAATTAACCTAAACATCTCGCAAAATACCCTATTTAATTTTTAAGTGTGCATTTTTTTCTTGCAGTAGCACTAGTATCATTTTTCTTGATTTGGCTATTTTAAATGTGTATCTTTTTCAGCGTATTGATAACCTGTCCCGCAATTTTATTCAGCATATAACTAAGATACAGCACAAAACAATATGATAAATACTTCTGTAAATAATGCATTACAGTGAAAAATTGATGTTACAATTATAATCAAAAATATTTTGCATACCAGTAAAGATGTTTATAATACATTTAAAGTGGAATTCAAAAGAGAGTATATAACTGGGATAATACTAGTGGAAAATATTTAAAATAAGCACAGTAAGGATGTCATTACTGTTGTATCGTTAGGTGGGCATATTTTCACTGAAAACTAGTCAATTTCACCAAAGCTGGTCCAATTAGGGGCCGGGTATATTTTAACTGATATTGGTCCTGTTTAGGTCACTTTCAGAACCCCTGGAACGAGCACGGGGTTCCCAAAAAATCAAGATCCCCCCCCCCCCCCGGGTCCAAATGTTGCAAATTTAGTCAAACTTTCATCCTTTATTAGCTTCTCACACTTATCATCTGGGCACTAAGCTGAATGCACACGAGTAAATAACTTCTTATATAACGCAACATGACAAATACACCCACCGGAACAGCCGGAACAGGTTGTAAAATGCAATTATACCTTTTACGACTTTAGCGTGTTCGGACTCAGAGTTTTCAAAAAATTCTAAGTGAGATTGCTCGCTGATCATTGATTGTGGTAAGGGATTATGATCAAAGGGTTGCTGTTTAATCCCTTCCTTTTGTGCTGGTGAATGGTTAAACAGATGAAATCGGATTGTGGAAGTCGATTTGCTTCCTTCTAATCTCTTTCTTCCATTGTGTGAACAAGCTTGTCGTATATTCGCATGTTAATTCATCTCTCCAGAATGCCCCTAATGCATTTTTCTGTACTATTCTTCAAAAGTTACAGCTTTTCAGAACTTTAATAAATCCTTTTTTAGCCAGCTACTCTTTCTAAGTAGGTTTGTGTCAAACCTTTACATAGGAACCCAGCCTTTTATTCAAAATACTTTTGCACTTGCGGTCCGCCAGCACCACTCTACACCAGCTTTTGCCAAGTGAGCAGCACGTACAAATTTTGATCAACCAAATCGTCCGGACATAGTCAATAGTAAAGGACATGTTTTTTTTTGTCTCTATAGACCAGTTAACCGCAATGTTTGTACACCTGTCGGGCCTGGTATCTTGGACTAGGTCGGCCTGACTGTTACACACTGAGGCAATTGTATCTGTAGAGTGTTAATACATGGGCCATAACGATGGGGCAGGCATGGATTGGCAGTCAACCAAAGGGGGGGGGGAAAGGAAAGTGACGTAGGATGTTAAACTGGTCTATAGGAATAAATACAATATTGGAGATGTTTAAAAATAGTTTTTACATTTTATCAAATTCTATACAAAAACTTTTAGCTTTTAGGATAAACTTTTGACGGTATCATTCTGAGACTTGCAGTGTGCTAGTGCCAGGGCAATTGCGCACCTTAGCGTTCGATCCTCAGTATCACCGGTTTAAATTAAAGCCCTATAATTGATTCACCTGAAAGAGATAAAATATTTGAAATTTGCAGAATATAATTAAATTATTAAAACGGATAAGTTGTAGAATCTGGTATAAGGTATTTTGTACAACTGAAAATCGAAGAAAAGGGAACCAGCAGTAATCAAAGATATTAATTTCCATGCATTACGGTTGGTGTAGTAGGTGTCCCCGTACGGACGTAATGACTGAAATATCGGATTTTGCTCTTATTAGGATAGCTTTTGGGCTTTAAAACTTTTTATTTAGGTATGTTAGGATACCTCTTTCTTGTTTACAGACATGCAAAAATCTGATTTTGATATTTTGGGATTTTCGATTTAGCAAAATCACTGGATGCGCTTTTAAACTTAATGTTTATGATATTATTCTTCCTTCAAGTTCAAGGCCAAACATCTACAAAGAGCATAACTACGTGTATGCACTAGAAAATTTGATGTTAAAAAAACGTGGTTTTGAACCAGGAGTCTTGACCACCATCACGATTCAGAAATAGACCTTGATTTTTGTGGTTCGCATCACAATTTGAACAAACGAACCTAATTTTCAACCGATTAATTTGACCATTACATGCATCTAACCTTAACGTCCTCCCAAAACTGACCCAAAAAGGGGGGCAGCGGTGCTTCTAAATACACCTGTAGGTTCTGGCACTGTACGACACCTGAGAGAGGTGTGTCATTTATCTCATTAATGAAGTAATGGGACCTTCATTAAAACCTTTGGTTTTTTTTTGCGTTTGCGGTCACAACATGAAGAGATGGGCACATGGTAGTTTTTGATACCAACTATGCTCCAGGGGAAGTCTCCTCACTAATCACGCAAAGGGCAGAGCATATTGGTTTCTTTTTTTGATTTCTTTTTTATTTTATCACTCTTACCTGAACAAAAAAAAATAGAGATTCGAACCGGAGACCACTGCCTCATGAGGTTAGCACAACCCACCCAACGACCAGCGAGAAGTGGAGAATTGGTGTGGCAGATTTAAATTTCTAATTTTTTGATAACATCTACCGAATAAAACGCTAATTCCGTGTGATCAGCACCAATATAATGAATAGCTCCACATCTGGACTGGTTGTCACAACTATTGCTCCAGGAGCATACGTGTGGTCAAAATCTCACCTAATTGTTGTTGTGGTCATGAAACTTGGTAGGTATACACCACGATGCCTGACAAATTGTGTGAACACGTTTTTCTATGGAGCATGAATTGCGCAGAACAGCGCCACTAAGATTAGAAGCAATTTATTCCGTATTCAAATATGTGTTCCACACAATTTGGCACTCCACTACCCTCTGTCAACATTTGATACCACTTTTTGTCAAGGTCATTTCCAAGTCATCTGGCGGTGATCCAACTTGACAGTACTTTTTCTGAATTCCTTACTTTTTAACCTTTTTTCGGTATATCTGGCATTTTTCCAAGACTTGACGTTCAACATGATCTGACTCCTTTCGAAGCAAAATTTGTTTTATTTTTTCGTGACGGTCTTAAGTGTTTGAATATCTCACTTGATTGTCACAAACATTACATCTTGTATTGAACTAATCATTGGTTAGAAGGTTATCAGTTGAAGATTTGTATATAAATATTCCCAGTTCCAATTCACAGTGAAAATTTCAAATGTCTAAAACTACCTGTTTTTGTAGTTTAATACTCTGTCCAGGTAGGTCTTACAAGAATATTTACCTATTTAAATAGGTAAGATAAGTGTGCAGTACGGAAGCACATGCATTTTGGGAGAAAAGTGATTAATGTGGTGGCAACAGACTACACATTTAGAAAGAAGCTTTACAGACAACAATGAAGGGTTCTCCCAATGCCTACATTTCGTCACTACATAGTAAACTGTAAGATTGTACATTCAGTGTAATTGTTGAAACCTAGACACTGAAAATTACAAGGACGTTTTTAAGCCCGCAAACAGACTCATGTATAAAAACCTACTTCCCTCATCTAGTATAATTAAACTCTGTTATGGTGCAATCATCACCGTTTTATCAGCGGAAATG
>JAMKCH010052201.1:0-10341 GCA_023653785.1 Ophioderma brevispina | reverse complement strand
ACTATCAAACTATCAGATAGACTATCATGATATATCAACGGGGAGAATATCATGATATTTTGAATGATATATCAATGATAGATGATAGTTATGAATGATAGTTAATAAAAAGGACCAATCCTGCACCTTAGTGCGGACCCACTCAGGTCCTGCATGCCCACGGGAATAGAAGTCCCACTACCCGGTCATACTCTATATTAGACTTGTCTACATGTGTTCCCCATTTAGTGATGGAAGAATATAATCGGTCTCTCAGATTTTTTTCGGTTCAGTTTTTTTTTAGGAACAGGCCGTCTATTTGAACGAACCGATTGCTCGAAGTTCAACTGACACTATCTGATCTCTAACAATGGATAGGCAATCTCCAAGCGATTGAATAGCGAGCCCGTGAAGATACCGGAAGTTGCGCAGCGTCCCTTTTGCTCTACCAAAACCATTAACTCGGTTGCACGGGGTTCTATGGGATGAGTATAATGTATGCTCATCCCACATATGGCCAGTATCTGAAAAATATCAAGCATTGCAATTTGTATGGTGTATGTTGCCCCTTTTGCCTGAATTACTGTGAGTAGAAGTAAATACGAATGTATTCTAGGAGCTTCTAGGCAATTTTGCGACGATTAAGCTTTATAGTGATGTACTGGGGTTACACCGTGCACAATATACTGTATGCACTTGCATTGACAAGGTACTAGTACAGTGCTCTAAAATGCCTATAACTACCATGGGGAATACCAGTACTGGAACACTAATACTTCTCGTTCCACTATAAATAGTATTCAATGTATGAGCTTTTTCGCTGGATCATGTAGAAATGGAGCACAATTAGCCTAAGGGATCGCTTGTGATTTGAGACATATTTTTATACAGTGTCACGAGGACTAGCTTATACATACCAGGTCAAGGACCAAAATTTCGTTCCTTCCAATTTTAATGTCCAAGTTGATTAAACAATGTTTTTGGCAGTATACTGACCCCCATAAGACGGCAGTGCATATTAACTTTATCCGATGGGTGGGGGTGGGGGGGGGGTGGGGAGATTCAGGGGTTTGTTGATGAGTACCCGTGCTCATTCCAGGGGATCTGAAATTGACCCCTAAAAGGATAACAATACCAATTTTCAGTGGAAATAACTCTAACGGAGTCTGAAGGAGCATGTTTGGTTAAAATTATGAATAGTTTTCAGATTTTTTAAAAATGAGGGGACAATTTGCAGTAAAATTATTCCCCTTGCGGGATCCTGTTATTCTCAATACGTGACTAAAATACCTTTACGAGCCAATATACAAAAAAATTTACTAGGGGGTTTATTTTGATGATTATGTTGAGTTAAATTTCCTATTTTTATATTGAAACTATCCCAATCACAATGAATTTGATATCCTAGAACTTCATTATTGTTGAAATGGTATACCCTAGAGGCGGTCCCGCATTTGCAGCTCTAGTCGCTCTTTTTGGAACGAGCATTGGTCCCGCACAATCAAGACCCCAACCAGGAATTTTATTCCAAACTATGTTATGTAATATTTTAGAAATAGAACGTGAATGCCTGTAAAAAGAGATACGGGTCATTCCAGAACGAAAAGGAATGCTTAACCTTCGTCTACCTGAGCCATTTTTTTCAACAACATTTCTTGGGGGGTGGGGGGGTAACACCCCCTGTGATTTTCCTTTTTACACATCCGATTCCTATAAAATGGTACCCACAAGATACATGTAGCTTTGCGTTTTTCTCTTTCAAGTGGTATCCAAATAAGTCACAACATTACCAATATGATATAAGTTTAAAGAGACATGAGAGATTTCCAGGAAGAGAGCGCCCAATTTTTCCTCGAATCCCGGTTTTTTACATATTTGGAATGCTTACAATGTATTAGATCCACACCTGAAATGACTAAGCGATAAGCCGAATACGCCGTCTTTATGTAATAAGAGATGATTTCGTACTTCTGTCGTGCACGACAGAAGTCAAAGCATGTTTTTTACGGGGAACGAGACGATAGCAGGCAAGTTCAAACAAGTTTGAGGTTTTCTTTGCACCGTTTGTCCAATTAAACCTTCGAAACGTTAACGGTAGGTGGTCTACACCGATCCAGTGAAAATTTGAGAGAAATTCGTATCCTAAAAAAAGTCTCCGCCCGTCCACGTTAGGGAAAAGATGTGAAAATTACATGATAAGGTGGGGGTGGGGGTGGCGGTAGGTAAGTGTAAGCGGAGGAAAAATCTTGAAGGAGTATTAAAATATCTAAATATCTGTGAATGCTACACTGTAAAAAAACCTGAAATTTTACGGGAAATACTGGACTCATTCTGCCACAAAAACCTGGTAAAAAATTACAGTATACAGTAAAATTAATTCAATCACCCACTTAAAACTTATAGATTTGGTGAGTTTTTACAGCGATTGTGAATGTGCCTGAGATAAAAAAATCACTGCGGAAACACCCTAAACTTAGTAGGCCTATAAACAAAATACCTAAATTAAAAAAAAAAAAAAAAAATGTGTTGGAAATGTATTAAATAAAACTGTTAAAATATACATTAAATGTGAATAAATCCTGTTAAAAGCTGTATTTTTTACCGGGTTTTGTTACACTGTAAAAAAATTTGAAGTGCAATTTATCAGCGAAAATACTGTAAAAATCCCAAAAACTACAGTATTTGGCTGTATCCTTGGTAATTGGAAGATACAGGAAAATACTGTAAATTTATGCCAATTTTACGGCTATAATGACAAAATCTAAAGGTGAAGACTTTATTCGATATTTAATGAGTAACGAACAAACATTATACACTACTATGAATTTTCAGATCCAGTAAAGTACTAAAATATACAGGGGAAGAAAAAATACTGTAAATTTACAGACACTACTGGCAGCAATGCTGCCAAACAAAACCCCGTAAAAATATAGCTTTTCGGTTTTTCATTCAAATTTACTGTATAACTTACAGTTTGATGTAATACAGTTTACAACAAACTGAAATTTTACAGTATATGCACGGTAAAAAAAATTGTGGAAGGCCTACCTAAGTTAGGGGTCGTCGTGCTTTTAATTCTCCACACATTACAATCTCTGTAATAAACTTCACCAAATATATAGTTTTTTTTAAATAAGATATTAAATTAATGTTTGCAGTATACTGTAATTTTACGGTTGGTAAGTTAGTGGCAGAATGCTGCCAGGATTTTCTGTTAAAATTTACAGTATTTTTTACAGGGTGGGCGAACAGAAGGGATGCCAGTATGTTACAGGTAAAATTTACAGTATTTTTTTCCTGTAAATTTAGTTCTTAAGGGTGGTGTGTTAAGATTTATGTGTTGTGTTCTCTACTGATATGAGAGATGGCAAGTGCTCATTTCACCCCATCAAGTAAGTGGGAAACAAACTGCGGTTTTGATGGTAGCCGCAATAATGCATGTGCAAAGCCCTATTCAATACTGCGCTAATAAAGGGTTAACCACTTTAAAAGGCGGTTTTTGTTTGTTATATCTTGGGAATGAAATGGATTCGAGGCTTCACAATTCAGGACGAAATGTAGAAAAATACGGCCTTTCATCTGATATCAAAATCATTACTACTTCCGGGTAAATCAGGGGGTCCCAACAAGACCCGCACTTTAATCGATAACTGAAAATTCATAATACATACATAATAAATACATACAAAGACTTATATTGCGCCAAATCAATGAATTATCAAAGGCGCATTACATTACAAACAAGACGATACCATAAAAAAACTTAAAAGAGTACAATAAACACAAGGAATAAATTGTTTTGATGAGCTTTGTGAAGATACTGAGTGTGGAGAGTCATGCGAATTTTTTGGCAAGGAGTGTATTCCACTAGACGTGGCCCCACATAAACATGAAAAGAGTGATCACCAGAACGGCGGGTAGTGGGGGGTATGACCAGTCTAGTAATATCCTGAGAAGAACGTAGAGAGTAGCGCCCTGTGTCCATAGATGAGGCGAGATGATGTCATCTTGGAGATTTATCTTGGGGACACGCCATTGTAGACAATGAACATTATGGTGAGCAACAAAGTTAAAGTTAAATCCTTCTTTTACTGGAAGCCGTGTTATAATAATGTTGAAAACTCATTAGAATTCGAATTAAAGTTCCACTTTTAAATTTATTCATCATGGCCTGGAAAAATTGAACATAAAAGGACAATATGTTTCTTATTTTAAAATACCAGTCCAAAGTACGGATTTTACTGTAAATTGCATGGTTATTTTTTACAGTGTAGTAGTCAAAGCACTTGCCTCCATGAGTTATTGTCTGTGAGCTGAACTTAAACCTGAAATATGGCATTTTAAAGACTATTTAAAACATTTTGAATAATTTTTGTTCGAACATACCCACCCATACTCGAAAATCAAACCAATAAGTGACCAATCTTGGACATACGCGAATAATGGCCATATTTCTGTCCCTTTTCCATAGTTTCCCTATTCAGTTGTACGTGCAAGATCGGGTTCTTGGGTAGCGGCAAAAGGGCCGCCGTGCAATTCCGGTTTCCTCACGGTTCGAGCGGCGATGCCTTCCAGTGTGTAGAGATCAGTTGTCACTGCCTCTACACATGGATATAGCGGGTCTGAGTCGCCGAGTGTCACAACAGGAAGTTGCTTTTCTAACCTTGAATATGGCGAAAGAAACAATGCATAACCTTGTCAAGTGAGAGGAATTTGTATAAATAATGAACCTCTGTGTGGAATATGGGAACCAGAAGCAGGGGCGGATCCAGGAATTCGCAATGGGGGGGGAGCCCGTCATATTGCTTTTTTTTAAAATTTTCCGGCTCGCCTTCCCGCTCGACGGGTCGACCCAAGTTTTTTTTCACTCGGTTCTAACATCTGAAAGGGGGGGGGTGGGAGTTAGGCAACGGCCTATAGTTTAAATGTTTTCAAGCACCAGAGGTCACAAAGAACACAACAAAGAAGAGAACCCCCCTCTCATATTCAGAATTTCAAACAGAATGTGAACATCCCGGCGACGCAGCGAGCCGGAAAATTTACAAATTGTTGTCGGCAAGGGCGCCCACAAAAAGGTCACTTTTCAGGGGCCCCTGTCGGCAAAAAGGCAATTTTCTACATCTACAAGCGCCCGGCGCCCTTTTGTTTGTTTGCAAAAAATAGGGGGGGGGGCGCGCCGGGTGGGGCTCACCCCTAAATCCGCTATGAGAAGCTAGGTGTATGCATGGTTTCCCGTCATATTGTCCTGGGAGCCCTGTATTCCAAGGTGGATATCATGTCGTGTACAAAAAGGTAACCCACCCAAATTAGGGTTCGTTTTTGAGATCAGGCGAGGTGTTACGGGCGCACATGTTAGGGTATCAAATCATAAAAAAAGTCAAACTTGGGGTATGCTTTTCATGTCAAAAATGCGTTGCTTAGGGTGGATATTTTTGAAATACATTGGAAAGAAAATCACATTAAAATGATGGAAAAAGATTTAGATTCCCGAGTAATTTTAACCGTTTATAGCCTATTTTAGCTTATTTTCTATATGTCGTCATAGGCCCTATCGTCTTTATAATTAGGAGTTGCATTTTATTTTGGCGGGCTTAATCTACACTATGAGGGCACTATGACCGACTTTAAAGGTATAATGTTGCGTTATTAGAAACGGAATTGGGTCTGTCTCTCATTTATGTCAATCAAAATAAGTCCATGAATATTTAGTCCGGGTTTTAGTTCAATTAAATGGCTGAATTTGCAGCAAAATTCCCGTCAATTACAACATCAGACAAGACTCATTAATTCCAAAGAAAATCATGGGACAACTTTAGGCCAAGGGAATTAGTCCATCAAGCAGGGACCCTCGTTCCTCCTGTGTCCATCCCCCCTGCGACTTAGACACCGAGCGCGAAGAGTACGAGCTCGGTGCGCTTTCAGTGGGCAGACGGGGTCATTCTAGATGGACGAAGGGAATTTGATTATTGGTTTCATGTTGGAGGAGCATCAGATAGACGTACCCCAGTCTCGGCTCGGTTTGGGTGGTTTAGAGCGCACGTGGTTAAAAAGATAATGCTAGAACTCGGGGATAAAACAAAAAACTCGAGACTTTTCAGCTTACCACCCCGGACAGCCCTGCCAACCAACTTGTCCAAATTGCACAGGGCTCCTGGAATTAACACTAGGTAGGGAGTAGCCCGCCGATCTAGTGTAAATTTCAGTCGCTTAGTGTTTTCATCACCGTGGACCCGAGGGAGGGTCTAGCATCAGATTTGCCGGTGTCATATAATACAGTGTCCTTGTGACTTAGTGCCCTACCACCCATCTGTCTATTGTGTTCTCCAGAGGGTGTTTTGAATCAATCCCATGATGCATAGCAATGTGCCTATACCGTACTGTACTAAACACATGTTAGTACTTAGGGATAAAAAGTGTTCAAAAGTTTAAGAACCACAAGACATTTCATAATCATGCAGAAAATTATTAAAGTCAGGGTTTTTATGTGTAAAGAATAAGATTTTTATGTGATCACATGACCCTATTGAGGTGAAATTTCCCCAAACTGGTGCATTGTGGGATTGACTCAAAACACCCTCTGGTGTTCTCCATTGAGTGCTATATGCATCATTTGTTTCAGTACCGTACCCAAATGGCCTCGTCTGCAAGGTCACGGTTTATTCCGTACATGTTGCTATATGGTAGCTAGGACACTCTCTCATAGGGGACACTCAGTTTCTTTACACCGGTGTGGCAAATATTTCATTATTTTGTGAAAAATTTATTTTTCTTGAAAAATTGATAATAAAAAAAAATTCAGTCACTCAAAAAAATCCAAGCATCCCTTCCTGTTCATTTTAAGCAGTTAAGTTGGGAGGGGTGTCACAATATATCATAAATAATGAATTTCCCCCAGATTTTTGTCCCGCTTGTCATAATTACTGGGTGAAAAAAATGCTTGAACTGATTTGTTAAACTTTTGAAGAAATAAACCTGCAAATACCCCTGTTTTAGTAATTAGGGACTTGGAAACCTTGTTTTATGTAACGTATTCAAGATGCCTTTAGATGTGATAATGAAAAGACGGGTAATAATGAAATGACAGTAAATAATGAATAATGAAATCGGACCTCGTCACCTTTTAAAAATCTCCAACAGGAAACTAACTCATATTCCATTGGCCTTAACAAAACTTGAAATATTAATGTAATGGATTTTAATTTTAAACTTATAATTAGGCCCTAGATAATGCGAAAATTGATGCTTTTACACATAAGAGTGAAATAAAATACACGAAAACTTCACTGAAATGTATGTAAATCATTGGCTTAGGAAGATTTTCAGGATTGGGGGGCCCACCGCGAGGCGCCGAGTGGGGGGGGGGGCTCATTGGCAGCGCCAGCGAAGGTGGGGGGGGGCATTTCCCCATTTTTTTCTTGTTCCCCAGTTTGCCCCCCCCCCCAGAGAAGAAAAATGACAGATTCTTGGCAAAAATCGCCAATTTGGGGCCCAAAATCACCAAATTTGGGCAAATATCAGCGATTTTGGGCCAAAATTTGTTAAAAAATCTCAAAATTTGGAAGCTTTTTCCCACCAGAATTTCACTTATGTCCCCAAAAAATCCTGTTTTCCCCTACAAAAAGAAGTCTGGCGCTGCCGCTGGGGAGGGGGATGCTTTGGAATTTGATGTTTGGTTAAAAAGTGTTAAGATTATTGGGGGGGCTCAAGGGTATTTGAGCCCCCCCCCCACAAAATTATGGGGGTGCCCAGCCCCCCCAAGCCCCCCCCCCCCCCTTAAAAAACAGAAAAAACATAAAAATATTAAATATTTCCTTTTTTCGGGTAAAGTTAGAATAAGAGACTATGGCCTGTTCAGTGTATGGTTAAAGGTACATTTTATAAAATAATGTCAAAACACTTGTTTAGACTGTATTTTTAAATTGTTATGCAAATTACTTGTTTAGGGTAGTAAAATTAAACCAAAACACTTGTTAAGGGTAGCAAATTCAAATAGCAAAATCCGGAGCAAAATCAACCAAAATACGTGCTTAGGGTGTTTTTCCTGCCAAGTGACATATGCGCTTAGGGTACGTTTTGGGAGGCCATACACGAGCATGATATCCACCTTGAAATACAAGTGGCCCCCCGGGGCATATTGTCAAGGTAAAAAAGCAACTTCCTGTTGTGACACTCGGCGACCATTAATGTGCGGCAGCCCGCTATCCATGTGTTGAGGTCAGTGACAGTGGTCTGACTCTGATTCCATCTCCATCCCCTGCTCTGGAGTCAAATTCACTGAACTCTACACATGGATAGTGCGTCCTGGAGTCGCCGAGTGGCACAACAGAATTTGCTTATTTTACCTTGACAATATGTTGGGAAACAATGCATGCACTAACACCTTGTCACAATAAAACATCCTGTGTGAATATTTGCACCAGGGTATGTATTGTTTCCCTCCATATTGTCAAGGTAAAAAAGCAACTGCCTGTTGTTTTAATCGGCGACCATTCAACTGTGCGGCTAGCACCCGGTAGTTTTTGACCACCACCCGCTCCGAGCAGGTCCCCCTCACAAGCTACATAACCTCAAAGGGCAGCTCTTATTTTTTCTTATCTTTTTTGGACTAAATTTTTCCCTCTCAGAAGCTAAAAATAATGAAAATTTATATATCAGTAACAAGATTCGAACCCAAGACCACTGTATCATGAGGTTAGCTTACCCTACCTACAAGACCAGCGAGGATTGGTGTGCCGTATTTACAATTCCCCTTGAATAACATAACGGAATAAATCGCTACTCTCCGGGTTCGCTACTTCAGTCAGCAACCTCAATACCATGAATCCTCCGCTCTGGAACGGTTGCCACAACCTATGCTCAAGGAGCGTTAGTGGGTGGTCAAAAATCTCACACTTGGCATCCCTCAGTCCATGCACATGCAGAGCGTCAGTGGTCCATTTATCGTACCACAGGGCAGGGCAAGATTTGTTACTGAAACAGCGAGTGCGCCACTAAATCGGGGTGATTCAAATACAGTAATTGTAACTTAATCAATTTTAGCACATTTTTTGAAGAGCAGCCCCCAATTTTCAAAAATTTGATATTTTTGCAGCAGTTACGTTATCATTTTTGTCAGGAAACTATACCTGCGCACGAGAATGCGAAAAAATGCGTATTTATCACAAATAACCGTTTTGTAATTAGAATTGGAATTCCAGATTGGACTTAACGGCAGAGCTGGAAACTGTAAAGTTTATTTCCTTCCATGATGGAAGTAGTGCACCTCCGAGAAAATAACCTCTAACACGTGGCTTTCCGAACTATGAAACACCTACCTGGATTGAGCGTAGACACGTACATTACGCTATTTCCGGCTATTTCACATTGGAAGGACGTTTTCCAGCAGCCGTTGTATTATTTCTCAGGGGATCCCCGATAATAATTTATTCTAGTACAAATTCCTTCGTTGTGACACATAGACTTTTCGAGCTTAAGTACCATTCACAGGTTAATTTACTAGCCATTTACCAATGGCAATCGTGTAACAATCTCCAAATTTTTGAGAAAATTGGGGCGCTCTTCAAAAAATGTGCTAATATTGCTTTAAAAAGCTGATCTTTTTGGTCAGTTTGAGATAATTGGCCAGATAAAAACAAAGAAATATTACAATAGACCCTCTTTGAGATTAAAAATGATAGACCTATTACAGTTGATTATAAAATCATGCTAAGACATTGGCCCGGGGGAATAGACCCTCTCAGGGCTGTGGTATAAACGACTGGTAAGAGACTACAATCCTCTGAGTCACCACTCTCTGAGTTCTGGTATTTGGAATTTGTCAATCCGTGGACAGTACAAGTTGGTTCGTATAAGTGCGTATGGGCGGCCATTGAATTGGGGTAAAAAAGGTGTTAGCGCATTATTAAAAGGACCGATGTCCAAGGGTCCAGTGAGGCCCAGTGATCTGCTTTTTTTTTCTGTTTCTGCCGCAAGGGTAGTCTGTTTTCTCTGTATTGCCACCAATAATCTTCCACAATGTATAAGTCCCCTGTCCTTGTTCCATGTGTACTGTACACACACTCCCAGTTTGCAGCTAAAGAGAGTGCTGTATTGTTTGCAATCTCATTCACAGCAAAGAAATGTTCACACAATGGCAAAATAGCACTAAATAGTGATAACTTAAACTGTTGACCTGTTGATCCGTCCTAAATTTCCAACTGACATACAACCAATCATCGGTGGCCTTATAAAAAACGGCTATCTTGATCCAAGTTAATATGAATTATATGCCATGTACTGTTCTAAATCTCTTGGGGCAAGTAAAAAACAATGCTGCAGAAGATGTAACCTGTGGCTTGTCACATATTCTGAATGTGAAAATCT
>JAMKCH010052200.1:0-16723 GCA_023653785.1 Ophioderma brevispina | reverse complement strand
GAGTGAAGATATCAAGAAGAATTTCCAAGAAGCAATCAAGAAACTGAAAAAAGTGGAGCACGACCTCGATGATGCTGTTAAAGAAGCTATAAGAAAATAGAGGGTGTAGGAGATAAGTACAAAGAGCAAGTAGAGGGCTGCTGTCAACAAGTATAAGAATGATGTATCTTCTGTACAGAAGGAGCGAGCTATCAAACTAGGTAGCCCAAGAGGGGAAGCCAGACAGGCCTTGGCTAAAGTTGCGCTAGTGCTGTGATCGCCACTAAAGTCACACAGATGGGCTCAGACTATGATACGCACATCCATTTTTCTCACCTTATCAGCAAATCTTGAAAGCTAAGAAAGACAAAATAAAGCTGTAGCTGCAGAGAAAATTTGGGTTATTTGGCGGACAAGAAGTTACTAAGCTTGAGATTCCACACTGTAGTCTGTTGTTTATGAAGTGAGAGCACTGGAATCGACTGGGACATTTTAGTACTCAACCGGTTACAAGGCCCATATGGAATTGACTCAATCCAGATGGCTGATGTAACCAGAACAAATTGGCAAGGGCGGTGCCCCAAGGTTTCTCAAAGGATGGAAGTGTCAAGCAACAGTCACAGGCTCTTTGATGCATCCCTGGTGACATTGCCATCACTCCAGACAACAGATACAGCCTCCCTGGCAAGCCAAAGATTCTGTTCCATGACAGCCAAGGCAACCAATTGAAGTTCCTAATGCGCCACCTATGCTGTCAACAGCAAACCATATAATCCTAATACACTAGCTGTAGACTCAAGGGCAGGATCATCGCCAGGGTTAAAAGGGCAACACAATCTCCATCACCATGGTGGATGGTTCATTTCATATCCAAGTTGCGACACCTGCTACACCATACTGGTCGCCTGTGCACTCCCAAAGGAGACATTGCTGGACAATTTAATGATAAGACCCTGAAGGGTGATGGATTACTCTGGTAACAATGTCAGGGTAGTGCAGCGCCCCTCAGGGGGGTAATTAGAGGGGTACCAATGTATGTTTGCTGTAGTAAGCAAGGGGAAATATTGTTGTGAATCACGGTGACCTAAAGCTGTATAAGGTACACAGCAGGATGGTGATAAGTGCCTGGGATGTGTCATCACGACTTGATTGCCCAGAGGGTAGTGCTATCACAGAGGATGGACAGCAACTGTTTGTAGTAGAATTGCGATCAAGAAATGGTGAAAAACATCCAAAGACAGTGACTGACATAAGATTGATATCAGAAATGCAAATAAATACACAAGTACAACATGCTTACAGTGATGAATTAAAAAAAATGTAAAACAATAAAAACATGGCAAAACAGTAGATTTAGAAAGGGTTTGCAGCTATATATAGTGGACTAGGTATTTTTTCACTCATGTTAGTGCCCCAATGGGGGATGGAACACCAAGAAAATCACTTTCCAGTAGGATTTTTTGCATTAAATGTAGGTCACAGACATACAGCAATTTTAAATCAACACAATAAATTAAAGTCATTATAGAAGTGGTAAATTAGGGGTAATCAAACACATGAAAATTGGGCAAAGACAAATATTGCCAATAGGCCTTTAATTACACATATTTTAATACCCTAAATTTTGCTTGATATGTATAACTTACTCGAGAAGCCAGATATACATGTATCACGGAAGTGCAAAAGCTAGAAATTTTAAATTGTCACTCCCTGAAAAAAAGCAACTCTGAGATAGTATTTTGAACAAAAACACGTGATTATAGTAATGACTAATTCAATGACTATACACAATATAGCCAAATTATACCATATGAAATTTCAAAATTCTTCTTGGTGTATCTTTTTCCATAGACTTACACAGTTAAGATCCCGATCAGGACAAAATTAAAAATTGATGCTTTCAACGTATATAAAGGGTTACTTGATTAATTATTATGATTTCAAGGTAGATATGAAAGCAAAAAATCACAAGATTAATACTTTTAATTTTTTTAATAGTAAAATATCTCCAATTTGTTCACTCATTGTGGCGGTTGTAGGACACAACCTAATTATGCTAATGAAGTAATGGTCAGATTTATTTTTGGGGGCCATCAGGAGAAGTGTATTCATTAAAATCGGACAAATAGCAAACTCCTTGAAATCACCAAAAAAGGAAAATATTGGGTCCCAGTTGTCAACACACAAATTGCAATTTTATGCATTGGTATTTTTGTTTTTTGTTTGAAAATACAGTATTTTTTTTTTACCTAGAGTTTGCACAGATTTGTAGGTTCATGAAATCACTTGTGGCAGCATTATAATTAACAGGGCTATTTTTAATGGTATTACTTAATTTGAAAAATTGAGGGTCCGTATGGCCCCATCCCATTGGCCACTTAAGTTGTAAAAAATACGTTTGTCTCCAAGCTGGAAGGGTTCACAAATGTGAATGGGATTAATAAAAATTACAGGTCTTGCCATGGGTCAAAGAAGTCAAAGTCTACAGGGGCAGAATACAAATCTTGAAAGTAGAGGACCTTCCTCCAAAGGTTTTTATGTGGTACATTGTTTGTTTGTGTCATGATCGTTATAGAATCAAAATTTAAACTCAAATTGGGGGAAAACAAAGTGTGGAAATTAAATTGGCGATGCCAAATTTTTTTGCCTAAAACAAACATGATTTGTCATATATTTGTTACTGTTCACAAGTTTTCATTTATGTATAATTCATCTCGTGCAGTAGCAAATTTTGTAAACTGACTTAAGGGAGCAGTCATTATTTAGCCAGGGGAGGAATGGAGGATGTCAAGTTAGTAGCAAACAAATTGCGTACCTCCTCGATTTATTGAAATTTTGCATTCCACCCTGATCTCCCATATAAAAGTTCATGTTTCCCCCTACATTGGTGCAAAATTTTTCATGTTTCCCGCTTCGCTACAAAATCTTTCATTAATCCCCCTCAAATCCTCCCTTGTATAATGACCGTACCCTTAAGATATATTTGGCACAATATTTGTTTCTCATCTATAGTCGATCCAACTCAATGCCCGTAACCTATAGTTTGGGCTGCGACAATGTATAGAATAGGGTGAATCACTTCAGGTTTAATCGGTATTAGTATAATGATAAGCCGATCACAATAGGTTTTGGCTCCGCGTCCAAGTAAAAAATTAGGACTGACCACAAAAAGTAAGGTTGTCTTACCATTTGCAAACTTTCATGAAATAAAAACATGATGCATAGGCTATAGATATCGTAATTATGAGTTAAAAATCACTTACATTCAGTCTGATACGATTCCACTGTCACTGTACCCTACGTCAGCATGATTATATCATGCGGTGCATGAAATGCTGTGGCTGGTCGATTCTATTTCTTCTTTCTTTAGTTCTCAAATGAGTGACTTCTTTTGCCTCTTATAGCCAAACGTGAAAACGGCTTGCGCCAATTTAGCCAAATTTGCTCAATTGGCCTAAAGAAGCACATTGAGTGTGCGCAGTTTGTTGACTAGTGATCACCTATTGGTCAGATTGTCCAATTCTGGCAAAATCTATGAAAAGCCTTATTTTACAAAAGCGCGTGCTGTGTTGCCAGTCATGTATTATATTCGCGCTATTGCCATGCCTATGTGGTTTGTACACAGATTAGCCATGTTGTCAGGCAAGTGGTCTGTCGGCCATTGTGGCCAAAATCATGTGAAGCCTTCTTCTTTTACAAATCGTGCATGCCCATCTGCCTCTGCATAGATATCACCTATAGCCAGTGCCTATGGGGGTGCTACACAGAATTAGCCATCAGGGTCAGCAATGGTTCATTTTGCCAATTTGATTTATTTTTCTTCCAATACTGATTATTTTTTTCGTATAGCCAATGCTTGCCAATATAGCCAATTTGTTCAAAGCAAGGCTGGACTAAGTGATATTGAGGTGTGTGCGTTTGTGCCAATGTTCACCTATGGTTCAGTATATTGACACAGTTTGCATGTGCTATTGATGCATTCTGTCACAATGTTTGCCAGGTGATGGCCATATGGGGTGTTCCACAGATTGTTGAATCCAAGGTCAAAAAGGGGCGGATTATGTACTAAACACATCTTAATATTTTAAAATGCTACTAGTAATTACACATAACATGATCTTGACCCTAGACTATTCAGAATAACAACTGACCCAAGGCCATACGAGGTGTGTGTTTACAGTTGGGGCCTAAGGTCACGCGGGTCATTACAGGTCAGCGCTTTAACCCTCAATGCTACAATACAAAGATGCGAGTCAGAAGAATGTTGACCATGGCCCATACGGGATCTTCAACGACTGCGGTGTAAGCAGGGGTCCTTACAGGTCAGTCGCGCTACCTCCTTTGATGTTTGTTTATGCCAAAAATCAATTTCTAACACCAATCGATTGATTTTAACAACATTCCAAACACCTCACTGGCAGCCAAGCGGCGGTGATCTGCTTTGAATTCACCCACAGGTGCAGATTAAGTGTAGCTTTGAATTATACTTAAAGCAATATGGACATTTTGAAGAGCGCCCACAATTTGCAAAATTTGATATTTTTGCACAGTTACGTTGGAATTGTCTAGGAAAAACTATACCTGCGAACGAGGAAGCTAAAATGCGTAGTTATCATAAAATAGCGAGTTTGTAATTAGAATGGATCCCAGGATTGGACTTTAACGAGCAGAGCTGGAATGCTACGGTTATGTCCGTCCATGATGAAATAGTGCCACCTCGAGAAATAACCTCTAACTTGAATTGCCCGATACTATTTAAAACAATATGGGATGAGAGTAGACCGTACATGGCGCTATTCCGGCTAATATTTCACATTGGAACAGGTTCGTTTCCAGAAGCGTTGATTATATCGGGGGATCCCCGCATAATAATTATTCTAGTACAAAAAATTCCTTCGTTTGGAAACAAGACATTTTAGAGCTTAACCATTGTATAGTTTACTAGTCAGTAACCAATGCAACCGGGTAAAAATCTCAAAATTTTGAACAATGGGGGGCAGTCAAAAAAAGTGATACTATTGCTTTAAAGTGACAGGAGGAGATTTCTTTAGGATACAAATTTTCTCTCAAATTCACTTGAAGGTTGTAGCACCACCTACCGAGAAGTTTCTAAGGTTTTTAAACAGAATACAAAAGAAAACGCTTAAAAACCTGTTCTTGATGAATTTTGCTTGCTATCCTAATCGTCCACATAGAAAACCATGCTTGACTTTCTGTCGTGCACGATAGAAAAGTACTAACTCAACTTATTACATAAAGACGGGTGTTGGCTTATTCACGTAGGTGTGATCTAATACATTGGGAAACATTCAAAATATGCAAAAAACCGGGGTTCGTACAAAAATTAGGGTGCTTTTTCTGACAATCCTCCATGTCTCTGTAATCAAGCGTGGTCCAGGCGTACAAAAAGATTTGGGTAGGTTGGGTTGGAGGCCCCCAGTAATGGCGGATCAAATTCTGACCATTCATTTGGCTGGTCGGATGTCAAATCAACCAGTCTGGTCAGAGACACTCTGCCCAAGGCCCTATATAGGGTGTATAGACAGATTGGGGTCAAAGTCATTGTGGCTGATTAAAAGGGACATTCTTTGAAATCTATAAATTCCTTCTAGTGCTATATATCACTTGTTCCTATTAATCACTAGAGTGGCCAGAAGACAATACTACCCTAAGGCCCTTATGTGGTATACATGCAGCTGGGTCAAAATTGTCAGTGGTCAGGCAAATTGCCACCGCCATGATATACTCGTGCTTTCTAAAAGCACAATTGATGCCTAGTTAGGATTGGATTTATGTCATATCAACAATATCTCTGGCCAGTAGGAGTCTCTATCCCAATAACATTGTTTTATTGCCTTTTTCCAATCTATTTCGGGGCTCGAACAGTTTTTGAAAACAGAGTTAAGTCCTTGTTATGTTTGGCACATACAGCTTTTTATTTGTGACCAAATGATGTTCTATTGGGTTAATCGGGTGATAAGGAGGAAGACAAACTATCTTTTAGTGGATCTGCTTGCCAGATCATCTATTCTGTACCGTGAGGTGGCTTATGTATTTGATTGAAGATTGTTAAGATTCCTTTTTATTTGCATTGTGTCGCAAATTTTGAAATTTTTTTGGGGGGGGAGGAAACTCGAATATCGACTGACCGGCGCCTTGATCTTGATTACGGAAAACTCACTGATGGCTGGAATCACTGAAGTACATACTCCAAAAATCAACGCATTCAAAACAAAGGCAAGCCCGGCTGTATTTGGAATACGCAGGCGCGATCATATATCAACCTACTCCACCGTCTTCACTGGGCTTCCAGTCAAGCAGAAGGAATTTAAAAGTTCGAGTTTTTATATTTCAGTGCATAAAATTAAAACTATTGCACCTGGCATTTGTCCAAAATCATATCAGTGGTACAAGCAAACCGGGAATGTAACAAACGTAATCTCGCTCCTCTAAGTACCCACCAGACCTCAATATCCTAAAACCAAAAGAACTGTTTGCGATCATAAGTTCTCTGTGATGGTCCACGCCTTCTGATCACTTCCCACTCTATCAGAGAGGCCCATCACTTCAGGTTAACAAGCAAATAATTAAGAGCTCACCTGTTTGAATCACGGTAATTTGTTGTTGTTGTTGTTGTTGTAAGCGCTTTGATCTGTGAAAAAGGCTATATAAATTCTATATGGATATGTTTATATGCCTTCGTACTGTTAATGTTTGGCATTTTCTGCTTTAACGCATTGATAAATGGCGTTATCCATTATTATTGTTGATTTTCTGGGAATGTTCGGGAAACCTTGTTCTCCAGCCTTCTTCAAAACGCAAGGAAAAATTGATGGCCTGACCTTCTTTAAATCCCACAATGGCCTGGCAGTGGCATTATGCGTACTCTCATTAATCCTCTAAAGATGATTCAAAATCAATGATTTTGTTGTGGAGCTTTATTACGCCCCTCATATATCAACGCTTATACCTCCACGTAAATGGTATGGGGGGACATATCCAGGTTGGATCGACTATAAATATACCACATATGCTAGAAACGTTCTGTCTCATGAATTACAGAATTTGATATACTTTTAAAATTGTATTGCATGCTGCCAAAAGTATTTACTGCTGTTGGCTGTATGATCCGAGGCATTAAAGACAAAAGTTTGTAAAAGGGTTGGTGTCCCCAAGCGTGGTCAGCCGTGACGCGGTCCGTCCTTTAGTTGTTCTTTCCTGCCCGTTTTTGTTCTCCTTCAAAAAAATGGCAATATTGCTTTAAAGTGACAGGAGGAGATTTCTTTAGGATACAAATTTCTCTCAAATTTCACTTGATCGGTTGTAGACCACCTACGAGAACGTTCTGAAGGTTTATTGAACAAAGAAGTCAAAAGAAAACCGCAAACTTGTTTTGAATTTGCTTGCTATCCCTAATCGTCCCCATACGACACCATGCTTTGGACGTCTGTCTGTGCACGATAGAAAGGACTAAAATCACCAACTTATTACATAAAGACGGCGTGTTGGTGGCTTATTTCACTTTCAGGTGTGATCTATACATTGGTAAACATTCCAAATATGCAAAAACCTGGGTTTCGACAAAAATTAGGGGTGCTTCTTTCTTTTTCTGGAACATCTTCATGTCTCTTTAATCAAGCGTGGTACAGACGTACAAAGATTTGGGTAGGTTTTGGTTGGAGGCCCCCAGTAATGGCGGCTCAATTCTGACCATCATTTGCTGGTCGATTTGTCTATAATCAATCAACCAGTCCTTGGCAGAAGAACTCCCTGTACCCAAGGCCCTATAGGGTTGGATAGACAGATGGGGGTCAAAGTTCATGTGGCATTTTAAAGGGACATTCTTTGGAAAATCTATAATTCCTTCTAGTGGCTATATCTCACGGTGCTATAATCACTAAGTTGGCCAGAAGAAATACTACCCTAAGGCCCTTATGTGGTGTAATACATGGAGCCTTGGGGTCAAAATTTGGGGTCATTGGTCAGCAAATTGCGGCACTCATTAATATACTCGTCTTTGTAAAACAATTGAATGCCTAGTTAGGATTGGATTTATGTCAATATCAACAATATTCTCCTGGCTCCATAGGAGTCTCTATCCCAATAACATGTTTTAATTGCCTTTTTTCCAATCTATTTCGGTGACTCAAACAGTTTTTTGAACAGATTTAAGTCCTTGTTATGTTTGGCAAATAAGCTTTTATTTGTGACCAAATATTTATTGTGTTAAGAAAATCCGGGTGATAAGGAGGAAGACAACTATTTTAAATTGGCATATGCTTGGCCAGATCATCTATTTGTACCTTGTTGTAGTTGGCCTTATGTATTTGATTGAGATTGTAAGATCCTTTTTCTTTGCATTGTCGTCAAATTTGACATTTTTTTTTGTGGGGGAGGCAACTCTGCATATCGCCTTGACCCGGCGCCTTGATTACGGAAACTCACTGCTGGCTGGAATCAACTGAAGCCTCACTCCAAAATTCAACGCATTCAAAACAAAGCAGCCCGTCTTATATTTGGAATACGCAGGCGCGATGCAATGATCACCCTATCTCACCCGTCTTCACTGGCTTCCAGTCAAGGTGGGCAGCGAGTGAATTAAAAGTTCTAGTTTTTATATTTTTCAGTGCATAAATTTAACTATGCACCTGGCTATTTGTCCAAACGCATATCACTGTACAACAACCCCGGGAATGTAACAAACGTAATCCTTCGCTCCTCTAAAAGATAACTACCAACTCATATTCCTAAAAAACCAAAAGAACTGTTTGGCCGATCATAAGTTCTCTGTGTGCTGGTCCACGCCTCTCTGGAATTCACTTCCCATCTCTAGCAGAGAGGCCCCATCACTCTTCAGGTTTTAAAATCATTAATTACTCCCCTGTTCTGAAAAATCACTGTAATTTTTGTTGTTGTTGTTGTAAAGCGCTTTAATCTGTGGAAAAGCGCTATAAATAAATTTTATTGTATATGGTATCTCTGCCTTCGTACTGTTCATGGTTTGGCTTTTTTTTCCTGCTTTTAACCCCTATGATAACTGGCGTTATCCATTATTATTTGTTGAATTTTCTGGGATGTTCGGGAAAACCTTGTTCTCCAGCCATTCTTCAAAACGCAAGGAACAATATTGATGGCCTGCCCTTCTTTAAATCCCACACTGGCCTGGCAGTGATCATTATGCTACTTTCATTTAATCCTCTAAGATGATTTTCAAAATCAATGATTTGTTGTGGAGCTTTATTATTGCCCCTCATATATCAACGCTTATACCTCCACGTAAATGGTATGGGGGGACATATCCAGGTTGGATCGACTATAAATATACCAACATATGCATAGAAACGTTGTCTCTGAATTACAGAATTTGATATACTTTTAAAATTTGTATTGCATTGCTGCCAAAAGTATTTACTGCTGTTGGCTGTATGATCCGAGGCATTTAAGACCACCAGTTTGTACAGGGTGTTATAAATAATACATTTTTTGATATTTGTTAACAATGCCTTGTCCAATTACATCATGCTCTACAGTGTTTTGCAGGGAAGGTCATTCATTGGCACATACCTTAATTCCAACATTTCATTTGAGTATTACCCCATTTTAAGCATCTCTGCAAGTGATCAACTTACTGTTTTATTCCGTCTGTTAATAATAGCTATCAGGCGGCACGGGACCTATAGCAACTGCCTGTCCTAGGTTCAGGGATATCTTCCAAGACTCTCAAACAAACAACACCAGGTGCAGAGGGGAATTTTCTTTCAAACATTTTTCTTGCCTTCCCCAAATTGAGCAAGATTAGAATTTAAAAAAGGGCATATTGGGTTGATGGATTGCACAGGAATCTGTAAAGAAATATATTGCCAAGACACAAAGGGGTGATGCAGGACCGTACGCAGGATTTTTTTTACGGGGGTGCGGGTCTTCGAAAAAGTGGACTTTTTTTGGAAAAATTTACCTAATGTAAAATTGACCTCAATTGAAAGGTTTATGGATATTACACGGAAGCCCTCATTTGTTTGAGGCCAAAGGTCGCACATCAAGGTCAAAAGGTCATATGAGCCTACCATTCACAACCGCGACGGAAGGTGACACTAGCGGTATGAGGACTGCGATGCATTTTTTTATTCACAAAATTAATAAGAGTTTCAAAATTAAAAAGAAAATACAATCCAGAATTTTTTTTTTAAAAATCCAAATGAAAAAGAAACAAGTATTTAAAAAACTGTGTCGGGTCGCCAGGCATAATTTTACAAGAAATAAGAACAACATTAAAAAAGCATTTAAAAGGAGTAGATGGTTTCTAGTTTTAAGTTGCACTTTTATTACAGAAACATGTATAAAAAGAAATCTCATAACTGATTAAAAATAGATGTTTGATACATGAGCATAAGATTGCATTAGAACCAATCACCTTGTTTACAACTTGATCTCCCACTGACCTTTGTGTGTGACATTTGACATCACATAGTTGTAAGCTTTAATTTAACATAGGTTACACCTTCCTGTCATTTCAAATAAAGAAAATAGAAAAACGCCCAATTGGGCGCAAAATGTGTTAAAACTAAATCCCCAGGTTATAAGCTTTAATTTAACGTAGGTTATACCTTCCTGTCATTACAATAAAGAAAATAAAAAAGGCGCCCAATTGGGCGCAAAATATGTAGAAACTGCATCCCTAAATTACGAGCTTTAATTTGATTGATGTACGTAAAACTCTCCTGTCATTTCAAATAAAGAAAATAGAAAAACGCCCAATTGGGCGCCAAATGTGTTAAAACTAAATCCCCAGGTTATAAGCTTTAATTTTAATAATGTAGGTTACACCTTCCTATCATTTCAAATATAGATGTTACCAAAAACTTCTTAAATAATATCCACACATGTATGGTAAAAGCTTCAATCATTACAGTATAACTCTACGTGGCCTGATCATTTTCTTACTCATAACTCTCCTATTCGTTACTCACCCTTTATCTATCCTGCAACTTTTAAAAAAAAACCAACTCCTCCCATTTCCCAGCCAGTCCTGGCAAGACTAAAATCAAAGAAATGCTTTTTGAGACCATTTGAAACCTGCAATGATTTTATTCTTTGTCTGAAATTACATCGCAATACACACCCAACACTAGAACTCCAAAGTTAATAGTAGGACGTAGATCATTTTCATAAAAGAAAAAACATCTAACACTTTGCCTGGACTCGTGATAGGCAAATTCATGGGCTTCACACACCAGGGAGTTTAGGGAGAAAGATAAGCAATCACTGACCTCCCGTCGGCAAACAAGTGTGTGCATATGAGCTGATATCGGGTTGCAATTTCATTGATATACGGCCTCGTGGCGAGACACTCTGGCTAGAAAAATCTAGGGCAATCTGCGGTCAAAATCGCTATGTCTCGCTAATTTTGAGAAATAGTTCCAGTTGACTGGCCTAAAACAATGGAACCACTGAAGTGCATCTGGTCAGAAGTGACCCAAAGTCCAGGCAGTGTGTAAATAACCTTCAGACAGGGATAAATAGACTCATTCGGCAATTTTGAGGGCAGTGGTTTCTACAGTCGCGTCGCTAAGGCAACCCGACAAAAATAAACTGTGCAACTTAATGTTATAGATTCAGTGAATCATGTACAGCAGCTTCTAAGACCCTCTCAATCTAGTTGACAGCTTAAGCAAAGTATATACATCTTTCACTTAGACCACTTTACAGTTGAGGTGCCACTTTTGGGGGCTTGCCAATTGTAATAAATTGAAATTTCAATTTCAACTTAGACATTTTTGTACATGGAAACAAAACTCAAAAAGTGTAAAAACTCAAGATTTCAAATTTCTCTAGTAGGCAATAATCATGTTTTATATCCCTAATGTCCCTTAAAACATGGTTAGTGAGAAATTGCTCCTAGATCAGACAACAACAAAAATGACTTCATAGAAATGAAAGAAGAAAAAAATAAAACAGCAGAAAGAATGAATCACCAATTCATTCATTGTCTCACACAATGGGGGCCACTTGGGGGTGAACAGGGGGAAAAATTAAATTTCTTTTTGGGGGACCCCCAAGTGGGGGCCACTTGGGGGTGAACAGGGGGAAAAATTAAATTTCTTTTTGGGGGGACCCCCAAGTGGGGGCCAATTGGGGGTGAACAGGGGGAAAAATTAATTTCTTTTTGGGGGACCCCCAAGTGGGGGCCACTTGGGGGTGAACAGGGGGAAAAATTAAATTTCTTTTTGGGGGACCCCCAAGTGGGGGCCACTTGGGGGTGAACAGGGGGAAAAAAATAAATTCTTTTTGGGGAAAATTAAATTTCTTTTTGGGGAAAGTGAGAACACTGCAAAAAGACGGTCATTGGGAAATTCTCCTGGAGGAAGCCAGAAGGTTTGATATAGAATCCTGGGTCTAGTGAAACAAAACTGAATGGAAAAGAGACCTCATAAATTAAAAGAGATTTACTATCCTACTGTCTAGCAGAAGTGACGGCATCTGCAGAGATGGAGTAGGGAACATGATATCCCAAAAGCTTCTCCCGTGTTTGTCAAGCTATGAAGCAGTCTCACCAAGAATTATCACAGCCAAATTTAATATGAAGGAAGGCATAGTAAAAATCATCCAGGTCTATGCCCCCACATCTGAAGACAGAGAGCGACAAGTTCTAATTACAACCTACCCCTGCATCTCCACATACAGAGAATCCCTAAGAAAGAAAGCCACATCCTGATGGGGGATTTTAATGCCAAACTAGGGACATATTACCAGCAGGACACCAACATTGGGTAGATATGGACTTGAAAAATCAATGACAGAGGAGAACAGCTCCTGGAATTCTGACACTAACTCACCAAACGGTTGTATATCAATACTTACTTCCCCCACAAGGAGTGTAGAAAGGCAACATGGGCATCTCCAGTGGGCAATATCGAAACCTGATTGCTTTCATCATTACCCACTGGACAACTCTTGACAACCTTTCAGAACTGCAGTTCTTACTGCTCAGCGGCCGATGTCTGTTCAGACCACCACCTGGTGCTGGCTAAGGGGCAATTTTATAAACCTACCAAAACAAACGTATACAACGGTACTCAAGAAGATGACGTCATCGATCAAGCGACCCCACAATTTACAGCAGAATTCTGTGCAAGATAGGTGGTGGCCTTTGGACCACTCCTCCAATTAGAAGACACTGATGTTGAGGGCTATGGACCAACTTCAAGGAAACAACCAATAAAATTAATAGAGAAACGTGGTGTGAAAAGGGCCCGGCAAAATAAGGGGCTCCCTGAAAGTAAGAAATGCATGTCATCAAAGAAGGACTGCAAGGATCCAACTGAATGAACAACCCAACAGCACATAATAAGTCCAACTACTCCAAACTGAACAAGTAGGTCAATATCAAGTACAGGCTGGAAAGAAGAAGAAGCTGCGCGAAAAGGAAGTTAAAGATATGGAAGATGCACATGCGAGGAACAACAGCCATGAACTATTCAAGTGTGTCCGTACTATCGAGTGAAAGAGCTCAACCGCCAGCAGCTTCAAAGACAAACATGGCTCCCGCTCCCCTCAAAACTGCTCCGATAAAGTCATGAAGTGCTGGAAGAACACTTCAGCAAACATTTCAACACTGAATTCCCCAGGGATGAAGAAGTACTTCACTCCATCCCAAAACCTGGGCAATTCTAACTCCACAACAGGCATGCCGTTTTCTCAATCCGGAAGTAGAAGAGGCCATTAAGAACTTCTTGAAAAATAACAAAGCATGTGGAGGGGATAAAATCTCTGCTGAAAGCAGGTGGCCCAGCTATGAAACAGCTACGTTGAAAAATAATCACATTGCCTGGGTAAAAGGGGAAAATTCCAGAAGACGGAGCAGGTGACTGAATATACCTCCAGTATACAAAAAGGTGAGAAACTATATCCCGCCAACTATAGAGCAATTACTTACTGTGTCCATCCCAGGGAAGTATTCTGTAGATGATCCTGAATCGGATTCCAGGACAACCATAGAATGATACCATTGTTAGATGAACAATGGTGGATTTAGAAGCTCAGAGGTACTACTGAGGCCTGTTTTTTTTATTTATTGTTCGCCAAGTCCTAGAGAAGGCCAAAGAAGACGCATTCCTTACCCTGGAACTTTGTAATTTAAAGCAGCATTTGATACCTTTGGAGAGAGGCACTCTGGAAATGCTTAGATCATGGAGTCGACAGCAAGCTCGTAACCTAATTGGAAAAAGATGTATAGCAAACCATTTCTCCAGTAGGGTGAATGGAGAACTCACTGACTGGTTTCGAAGTCTTAGTTGGTGTGATACAGGGATGCCTTCTATCTCCATGCCTCTTCCAAAAATCTTCCTCTTAGAATTTGTAATGAGAGGAGTTTCAAAACCTAGGCTCCGGATCCAGTGGGAGAGATGAAATCAACAACATTTGTTAGGCCGATGACACAACCCTGCTTGAAAGGTCCTTTGAAAAGTTCGCTATCCACAGAAACTGGAACACGCTGCGCCAAATGGGAAGGAAGATCAACCCATCTAAATGCAAGATCTGTCCGATGACCCAAGATAACACAACACCCTTAACCAGACACCTATTGACAAAGTAATGATTTTGTCTTTCTTGAATAATGTGCTTCGGTTAAAAGGAGGACCTCAAGAGGCGTACAAGACTGTGCCAGCATGGGCATAGGGCGAATAGACTCAGCACAATACCATCTGGAGCAATCATTGACATCACAAGATCGCTCAAGTCAAATATTTTTCCAGTCTCTTATACTCCCCCTTGCCACCTATGAGCAGAGTCATGGGTATTGCGCAAGGTCATACTGCCAAACTAAAAGCTTTGAGATGAATGTCTCCCGGTCCATCCCTGGAGTGAACCTTCTGGACCAAATTAGAATGAGATGAAATTAGACATTGTCTGAACATTACATGCACCATCACGGATGCAGTCAACAGGAGACGGCTGGTGGTTTGGATATGTCGTCAGGATGCCGGCACACAGATTACCATATACCAACCTATACGCAAGACTTCAACAAGCGTATGAGCCAGGTCGCCCACCAGCAGATGGAATGACCAGATCCCAAGGACAGCAGGCTTGGACCTCCAAAATTGCCGAATCTATTTTAAAGGGCAGACCAGAATTGAGGAGAATTACTCATGAGAAAGAGCAAAGGGACACCCCGTCCTAATGCAGTAAAGTCAAAGTCAAGTCAATAAATTGCGGGGGAAAATATCAAAAAATTTGAGTTTTTTAATTAATCAATGTTGGCCCAATTTGCTGATTTTTCCAAAACCAAATCCCTTTTTTGCCAAAAATGCCGACATTTTTCTATTGACGGTGGTGTTGGAGGGTGTGGTATGGGGTGGGGGGGGGAAGCTTGGAGGGGAAAGAACAAAAATGGTGCTCTAAGGAGTGGGCCTGTAATCAGCTGTCTGTTTGTGCCAAACTCCTTGTGAGCAATTAATCTCTAAGGTCATGTGAAAGACGTGGTGGGGTAGAGTACATGTGTTTTCACTTGTTTATATTTGGATATACGCATGTTTATTTTATTATTCTCTTTGCATAGTTCATTTAATAATTTCAGAACAATTACGAGCAAGTTACCTGGGTATCTATAAGGGAGGATTCATTATTTACCGGGGTAAATCCCTGCAACATATGATGGAAGAAAGCAAGTTAATGAGTTATCAGCCCCCCTCATTAGATTTTGGAATAAAATATTCATGTATGTATGCAAATGAGCTAATTAATATGACATTAAGTGCGTATCACTAAATGGTACCACAATCTATTCAAATTCCCTTTGCTACATGAAAGCAAGTGATTGTCATCTGGGGTCATACTGGTTGGTCTTGCATTTACCCTCTGCTTCTGTTCATATCCATGAGATGGATTTTCATGATATAGGATTTTCATGAACGTGTGCCCTTCCATTGATCACTCTCTTGCAGGCAGTCAATGATTGAGACAGTGTCATGCTAGTGTTTTCATCTGACAATCCGAATTAGCTCATTTAAAACAATTTCAAATAAACCATTGAATTATATAGCTCCCCCGCATGTTGACCTAAATGAAAGATCAAATAAAGTCAATGATGAACCATCTTCCTGTGACCTATGGTTGTAAGATCAAATGTCAAATAGGCTCCCCTTGAAATAGTTTAATTTCTAAATGAAAGATCAAATAAAGTCACTGGTACCTCTCACTGACCTATGGTTGTAAGATCAAATGTCAAAATAGGCGCTCAACTTGAACTCTGTTTCATGTCTAAAGGAAGATCAAATAAAGTCAATGATGACCTCTCATTGTGACCTATGGTTAAAGGTCAAAGGTCAAATAGGTTCAAAATATGAAGTTAATGGAAGCCCATTGCTGATTTTTGCAAGCAGATTCATGGTTTCACAAGCGACAATTTTGCAGTCTTGCCATATAACTTGTGTTTTACGTGTTTTAACCATTTCAATGTTATTAATGCTTCCCTGTTAAATGCCGACTCAGAGATTTCCTGGAGGAGGCGGCCCTCAATTTTCAAATAATTTCCAAAAAAATTGTGTTTTGCATGTACATAATGCTTATACATATACTATCACTTTGTGTGAAATTGCTAAGCTTAAAATCGAATTCCTTCATATAGAAAAATCACAACTTTGTTATAAAATTCCGATCCGGAATTTGGTTATACACAGTATCCTATCTGGACGGAAGCTACACATAATGTTACTGCATCAAACGAAAAATGTGATTCATCTCA
>JAMKCH010052199.1:0-52208 GCA_023653785.1 Ophioderma brevispina | reverse complement strand
AAGCTGTACGTTTTCTTGACAATTGCTTGGAATATGACGCCATGGGTTTACAATAATGAAATTTCATTCGCGAACAATTCTTTTCCTTTTTGTTTATTTATATTATATTCTTTGTTTATTTTGATTTTAAATTTATAATGTATATATTTTTATTCATAGTGTTTATTTTGTTTTTAATTATGTAATTGTATATGTGTTCATTTCTTATTTATTATTTAGTTTTTATTTTACCTATTTACTCATCTTTAATTTGTTTATTTCAAATTTTTATTGTAACGATTTACTTTATTAATATTTGTATTTATTCAAATTTTTTGGTTTTTAATTTTGTAATTTGTGTTTATTACTTTGTTTTATTTTTCTTATTTAGTCATCTTTATTTTGTTTTAGTGTTAATAATTTAAGTTTATTTTCATTTTAACGATTTATATTATTAATATTTTTGTGTATACGGCTTTGATTTTATTAATTTTTAAAATAGTTTTTATTATCCTCCCGTTATTTGTATTTTCTTACCATTTTGGCTTTTATTTTTTATTATTTTGTCCTTTTCTTTATTTTTATTTTGAACTGATTTTTAAAAATTTATTTGGTTCCATTCATTTTATATTTATATTCCTTTTTGGGAATGCGCTATATAAATATCTGTAATTATGTTATTATTTTTTTATTTTAACGATTTATTTTAATGATATTCTAAGACTAGTGTACACGGATTTGATTTGGTTTTAATTTTTAAATTATTTGTTATTATTTTCTCATCCGTTTATTATTATTTTTCGTTTTCTTTATTTTTTTTTTTTAATTTGTACTGATCTTTTTCTTTATTTCATTCCATTTGTTATTTTATTCATTTTCATTTGTGTTAATTTCTTTTGTTATGCTTTAGGACTATATGTATGACTTTTGTGATGGTCATATGCGGGAAAAAATCTGTTACCGTGGCACCCAAACAATACCAATTTCTAAAAATACAATTAAACAAAAAAATACCCCCCCCCAAAAAAAAAAATCAGCCCAAAGTGAAATTCTAACCCATACCAACAGATCCTATTTTAATGAATCAATGAACAGAGGGACAGAGCCACAGAGCCATTGAGGTAAGTTAAACATTTCAGGCGCTGTGTAACGTTTCGCTAGTCAGGCGCTGACATATAAAAATATCATATGATTGGTTAATTTCGTCAAAAAGCTCTTCCGTGTAACCCCCCGCTATTTAGCTTCACACGTCATATGGAGTTAGTGTCCAGTTAGAATAACCTCGAACTAAACGCTATTACCACGCGTGTACTTACCCAACTACCCTACGTTAAAAATCGCCTGAGGGGAATCAACCGTCACTGATTTCCTTTTTTGGCAGCAATACTTATTTTCACTACACATATACGCGATTTTAAACAAAATCCGCTCTCTAGAAAGCGCAATTTTCAGATACATCTTTAAAGCAGTGATAGCTGATCTCGTACATACTTCAAAATCCAGTAAACAAACCCAAACTTTCCATTTAAATAAAAACAAATGAATTTTACAAAAAACAGTTTTTTACCTAAAAAAACTTTAAGCTGAAGAATTACACCGACAATTTCTAGGGGGTCAAACACCAACATGACAGTAATTTGCACGTACCATTTTCACCTGCCGAAATTGAACGACATTTACGGAGATCCGCGAACAAAAAACGGCCCCAAAATGGCCCAAGTAAAAGTAATATACTGTCGCTACGCGACCGATAATGATCTGCAATCCGGCATACTTAAACCTCCCTTTGAACAGAGTATGATCATAGTCATTTTCTTAATCCTATCTGAAACACCAGTCCACAAAAAATTATACAAAATACTATCAAGTTCCTTAAAAATTGCTCTGGAGGGTTTGGAAATAAAGAAAAAGGATATACAAGTTTAGACACAGCAAAGTTTTGATCAAAGAGATTTTACCCACATTTCCACATTTGCAGGGTTTTCTTTATATCAGCAAGTCGCTTATTGAAGTTAACATCATATCATGGAAGATATGCATACCTAAATAAAAAAATGGAATCGTTTGACCAATTCATATGTCTATTTTCACAATGAACAACATTTTAATTCCTTAAACGGCCTAGCCTATAGACACTTTTATACCTTTTATTTTCCTTGATACACGGATTGAATTGCTTAAAGGTTCTGAACATATCCAAAAAAATGTATGGCGACAAACTGCAACCTTGATGAAGACTGTTCAAAATTTTGAAGAAATGAGAGGCATGCATACCCATTATTTATAACGCAACTTTCAGCTCCGTTATATATAGTATTAATCCATTTCTGGAAAACGGGGCCAAAACCAAATCTTACCAGAGATTTATTTATACAATTCCAACTAATATTATCAAATGCCCTTTCAAAATCAATAACAAAGGCAAAACCAGTAATATTCTCAACAGCTGTAAAATTTATGATATTCAAAAGTAATCTAACATTTTCGCCAATATAGCGACCCTTTAAGAAGCCGGTCTGATCATGTTGTATAATCTCGTCAAGGACAAGTTTCATACGGTTTGCAAGCGTTTTTGTAATTATTTTATAATCTATGTTCAGGAGTGAGATGGGCCTCCAGTTTTCCAGATAGATCAAAGTTTTTTTTTCCTTTTTGGGCAAGAATGTAATTATACCTCTCCTCCTGACAGGAATAGTTAAAGAGTTCAAGAGCGGACCACTAATTTCATTCCAAAAAGATTTACAAAATCCTGGTGGTAAACCATCAGTTCCCGGAGATTTATCATTAGGCATTGACCCGACAGCTTTCCAACATTCCCCATTCGTTAATCGACCTTCACATTTTAAACTAACTATCACTAACTTGCTTCGGAAGGGGTTGTTGCAAAAAAGACTGAGTCAATGTCACTATTATCATTAATATTGTTCAATGTATACAAATTTTGAAAAAAAAAGCTTCAGCATTAAGAATATCCTTAGGTTCTGAAATTTCATCACCATCAACAATCAATTTTCGAATAACTTTTTGCTCAGAGTGGTTTTGTTTTTCTAAATTAAGAAAATACCTACTACTCTTTTCCCCGTCTTCAACCCACTGAGCTTTGGCACATATAAAAAAAAGCATGTACATTTTTATCATAAATAATTTCGAGAACTTTCTCTTTTTCTTTCAGCTTTCGTATGAAGTTTAACATTATTTGGATAACGTTTGCACTGCATATCAAGGGAATTTATTTCCTTTACCAGTTCCTTAATCCTGTGTTCAGTGATCTTTTTCTTCCTGGATTGAATGGAACTGGCCCTAACATTTAATTTAATCATTTTCCAGGTAATATTTGGATCATTCCCATGGCACTCCTGAACTGTTTTACCAATAATATTCTTGATCTGACTAGCATAATTACTATCCTTTAAGAGACTTGTATTTAACTTCCAAAAGCCTGGGCCCCAAGTATTCTAAGGCAGTCAGTATTTCCACATGTGGAAATTCAAGAGGATCGGTGAATTTCCACTACGCGTTTTAGACTTGTGTATGTATGTACGTGTGTAACTGTGTATGTATGTGTGTGTCAGAAAATTTTGGTTTAAGTTTTGACACCTGCGAAAAAATGACAATTATTTTTGATTTTCTCAGAACATTCTACAGAAGATCTATATACTGATTTTTATGAGTATGTCTTGGTTTAGGAATAAACAAGTAAAACATGGCTAATTTAAGGCTTGCCTATCACATAGCCTCCCGAAAAGGGTTGTTGCAACCGCTAAGACAAAACACCTTTTCTAATTGTGGGACCATTATTTCTGCAGCAAAATATATTAACATTACACCTTCCATTGGGGTAGAATAGGAAGTCAAATGACTTGAAATCAGAAAATTTACTAATTTTTAGCAAACGTGTTAATCATCCGGCATTTGAAGGTTGCTATAGTTATATCATGTAGAGCATTGTTCATGTACTTATTAGACATGTTAGGTATCAATGGAAATACAATGCATATATTGATTTACCAAATTTCCAAACAGATGGTTTCATTAGTAAAATGGCAAAATAATAGGGGTTGCAACCATAATCCTTTCAGAGGTATGCTACAAAATACCTCGGGTATATCATTCGCTTTAAAGTTAAAGAACTTGATATCACACTGTAATACCTGCTTTTAGAGTTTGCTTTTTAAATGTTTGAAAGGGCATTTAGTGCTAAAATTCTTGATCGATTTAAATGTATCAGACATAAATAAGCATTGTATTGTATTTTAAAATGACACCTACACTGTTAAAAAAAACATCGTTTTGACTGGCAGCTGGGACTCACAACAGTTAAAACAATGTTTTTTACAGTTATTTGCCCGTTTCGAGTCCTTTTTACACTTATTTGCACGTTTCGAGTCCAGACTGACAGTCAAAACGACGTTTTTTAAGAACATTTTTAACAGTGTATAATGTGTAATCAAGTGCGGGATTTTGATCATAACATTTCTGCATGATCAAAAAATTATGATCACTTTTAGCAAAAAGTGCGCAGTAAACCAACTTCTCTGTGTAACTGATTGATGACCTTCGTTACAGATTAACTCCGTTTCTGAATAATGTACATAACTGTAATTTTGATATGACTAACACGTGTTATTAGGTCAAATTTGTAGAAAAAATTGGCTTAATTGATGATTAAGTTCTGACCATATCAAAGGAATATTAGATACGAATATTTCATTTTTTTTGTTAAAAATGCCAAAAAATGTAATTTTTCCTCAAATTTGTACCTTAAATAATTCTTAAACTAACAAATTTTGATATCAGCGTGTAGATAATTCAATTCTCTTTCAGATGACACAAATTTCGTTCCAGTTGAAGATTGCAGTCAAAAGTTACGGCTAAAACTGGTTAATTAGTCAAATCGGCGGCCATTTTGGACGCCATCTTGGATTTCTATTTTTTCGCAATCGTTGAGAATAATCCAACATCAGTTTTCTGATGCCCAAGATGTTCCCCTACTTGAATCTAGTCGCCAAATTTTTAGAGCAGCCCGGGCAAAATATAATTGGATATATGTTGTCAAAGAATATTTTCTTATTCCAAAACCGTTGGAGTTGAAGAATCAACTCCACTGGAAGGGTCATTTCTGATTTTTTTTGTGTATTAATAACGAACGAGGACGAGGTTGTATGCAGGTCATGGGAAGTTGGGAACACTCATGACCGACCCACATCAAAGCACCCAAATTGGTTTGTGGTTTGCACTCCGTATTGCTGTAATTTCTTTTGACATTTTTGGTGAATTGCTATAATGAATGAGGCTTGACCGCCACCGCCTGCTGTCATTTAATTTTTTGAAGAGCACCCCCAATTTTCCCAACATTTTGAGATTTTTGCACAGCATAAATTTGTAATTGGCTAGTAAACTATACCACCTCGAAAAATGCATGTTGCAAAGAAGGTATTTGTAATTATATAATTAATATCGGAGATGTCCGATGATAAATCAACGGCTGCTGGAAATGGCCTTCCAAAATGAAATAGCCGGGAAATAGCACTATGTATGTGTCTACTCTCATCCATTAGTTGTTCTATGGGTTCAGGCAAGTCATGTTAGAGGTCATTTTCATGAGGTGGCACTATTTTATAATGGACAGAGGGAAATTTGGCGTTTCTGGCTCAGCTGTTAAATAACAATCTAGGATCGTGATTCTAATTACAAAATCGCTTCTTTTATGACAAATACACACTTTTGAGTATCATTCGCAGGTATAGTTTAATAGACAATTACCAACACAACTGGAAAAATCTCAAATTTTGAAAATTGGGAGCACTCTTCAAAAAATGTGCTGAACTTTGCTTAAATATTGCACTCATTTGCAATTTATCTAATTTCTATTTGTTTTGCTTCAAAACAGGTTCATGCATTGTGTAGTGTTTAAAGATGAATCCATTCTTCTGCAAATACTGTAAGAAGCTGAGTGCAAGCTTTGACTGCCATAAGAGGCATGTCTTGAGACACGAGAGCAAGTACCAAAAATACTGGCATCGCCGCAGAAGACTACTTCATTTTAATAAAAAACAGTGCAAAGCTCTAAAACCACACCAGTGTGAAAATTTTAGAGACATTAACAGGGGCAAGCCTATCTTATACTCTCTCTTTGTGAACAAACCTAAACAACATGACAACAAAACAGTCACAGCCAAACAAATATGCAAAATGCACCAACATGGATCCCAAAGTAAAATTTGTCAAGAGGTTTTCTCTGGAGGTCATCTTGGCAAACCAGCACCAAGGCAAGCCCATGGCACGATGTCTTACACATGTAGAGTGTGCCCACTTAGATTTGAATCAGAGGAACGGCGTAACAAACACGAATTGATCCTGGGTCACACTTATGAGTATATTAAAATGGTCAACCAAAAATTGTCCTCTGGAAATAACAATAAGGTATCTCACAGGGCAATCCATGAAAATTACGAGTGCCAAATGTGCTCACAAAGATTTGTGTCGGAGGAAGACTGTAAAAAACATCAGATGCTATTAGTAACCTGTGACTATTTTGAAATGAAGTTCCATAATGTTCAAGAGCGGATGAAACCCATCCGAAACATGCATCCTGAAGTCAAATGTGTGAATTGTCTGTATTCAAGTGCAGTGTTGTACAAAATTCAGAACCAAAAATGGGCTTAAAAATGCAGGAGAAAAAACACATCAAAAAGAAATGGTCTCTGGAAATCAACAGGAAAAGCAAGATAACTGGGCAAGCCATGAGAATACGTTGAGTGCAAAATGTGCTCACTGGTTAGATTGTATCAGAGGAAGAACGTAGCAAACACGAATTGCTAATGCACACGTGCACCTATTGTAAAAAGTTGTGTCATAATTATCAAGAGCTGAGCAGTCACATCAAAAATATGCATACTCAAGTGGTAAAATATGAAGAATGTGAAGTACAGATATTCAAGTGTCAATATTGTGACAAAATATATGAATCCAAAAGAGCGTATCGGAGACATGAGAAAAGACATAAATGTGAATTTTGCCCAAAAACTGCTCTCAGGAAATAGTCGGGAAAAACTTGAACACTTGTCAATCCATGGGACTCCTAATTATGAGTGCAAAATGTGCTCGCACAGATTTGTGTCGGAAGGAGAATGTAGTACACATGAATGGCTAATCCACACCTGCCCCCATTGTAAAAAGATGTTTCTAAGTCATAAAGAGCGGACCAATCACATCAGAAAAATGCATCTTGAATTCACAAGACCGGAAACACAAGATCACTGGTTGCTCCATGAGAAACGTTATGAGTGCAAAATGTGCTCACTCAGATTTGTGTCCGAGGAAGAGCGTAGTAAACATGAATTGCTAATGCACACATGCACCCATTGTAAAAAGATGTTTTATAATTATCAAGAGCTGAGCAGTCACATCAGAAACATGCATCTTGAAGTCAAATGACTAAACATTTGGAACCAAAGATGGGTGCCTAAATCATGAGAAAACAAATCAATGTGAACATGTCAACATACTCTCAGGAAAAAAGCATGTCAACATACTCTCAGGAAAAAAGCTAATAGAGCAATCATGGTCCTGTCACTCGTCAAACTTATGGGTACCCATGCATGTTTGTGAGTAGGAATTGAAAATACTCCTTTTTTGCATTTTTTTAGTGTCAAAATGCTCTTTTTATGTGAAAATTAAAATTTCTGTGTTTAAATTGGCCACCTTTTTTCATAAAATGTTTTAAAATTTACCAGTCTTTTCAAACAAAACTTGATATAGTTAATACAGTCAGTAAAGACCCAAAAGTATTGTACTGCAGTTATTGTTTATAATCAGTACATTTATGTGAAACTTTACATTAACCTTCCTGCCATCTCATTTGTTAATGAAAATCAATGGTGAAAATAGCAGTCCTGAATGAAAATAAAATTGTATTTATATGCCGTTTTCTGAGACTACCCTTTTTCAGATTTTTGTTAACTTTTCAAATAAATTTATGAAATCAACTTCGGAAAACTCCCTTAATTTTGCGATTACGCTTTAGCATGTTACCCAAAAGTTTGGTAAATGACAGGGCTGGGAGAGCAATCACAAACCTTAAAAGTGCTTGTTCCGATTTTTGTCTATCGTGTTCTCTATTTAATATGAGAGCCTGGCACTTGTACACACTGACCATCAAGTACCGTGGGAAATAAACTGACGGTTTTGATGCTAGATGCGATAATGCATAGTGCAACGCCTTATTCACTACTGTGCTATTGATGGTTAACCATTAAAACTGTAGTTTTTTGTCTTTCTTGAGAACGAAATGGATTCGAAAGCTGAAATTTCAGGATGACAATGAGAAAAATACAACCTTTCATCTGATATCAAAATTTCTACTTCAGTGTAAATCGGGGTGGGGGATGGGGGGGGGGGGTCCCAAAGATGACCGGAACAATCACCTTTAACTTACAAAAATGTGTACTAGATTGGCCCATAAGGCAGTGTGTTAATAAATGTGGTATACCACATTTGGATACATTTTTGTTCATAACATCTAAGTGAAACATGTTCTGGGTCTAAAATTTCACTGAGGTAATGATTATGAGAAAAATGTGAACTTTCATCTGATAACAAAATCTCAATTTTGATGGTGTAAAGGTGGGGGGGGGACAGGCCGATCGGGTCGCCCACCTTTAATCATCCACCTAGGTATATACATGCAGCACCTAACCACTAGTCACCCATTTGGGAGTACCTGTGTGGGTACTCCCCTGGAAATGAGCTCTGAGCTGTGTATGATTACTTTAGTAATCTTTTCAATTAACATTTTGGTCTGCCTCTGTTATGTTTTTACACCAAATGTCATATATAGGGCATTATGGTAATGCTCAATTCAAAATAAATGTTACATGTATTAAGCTTGAAAATTATCAGAAAATGTTAAACAATGGAATGTTTGGCCTCCTCAATCGGTGAGTGTTGTCCTGTCAGCTATTCACCTTTTGCAGCAATCCTTGCCAAAAGTACTTGGAACACCCCATGCTTTCTTAGTGCAATCAAGCATGAGACTTTGCTGTGAGTGAATATAACCATTCTTCAAACTCCAAGGGAAAGCAGGAGCTGGGAGAATTATTTTGCCCTTCCCCCTCCCCATCAGACAATGTTGAGACCCCTTAACAACCTGATGAAACGTTGGCCTCTGAACAACATTGTGCAGGGGAGCGGGGACACTTATTTACACCCGAATGCACTTAAGTGTTCCAAGACTTTCGGTGTGGATTGAGCAACTCTACCATGTGATGTTTACTGCTTCTGTAGACAGCAGTTTGAAGGTCTCATTTATTATGATAATATGAGAATAAAACAAATATTATCAACGGCGACACCCTTTTGACAACTAATTTGGATTATTTATTCTATATACTAACTACATCCTGTGCAAATTTGATGATTTTTCATTGTGGCAAATATGATTTTTCATAAATCTATTGTTGTACATGTCTTTCTACGGGAAATAGGCATATAGAGGCCGCTATAACATTCAAATCATGACCTTTGTAGACCTACCGTATTGTTCCTAATAAACGCCCCCGGGGGCGGTGCATTTTTCAAAAGAGGGGCGTTTAGTTACAGTTTTTTATGATTTTTTTCAGAGGTAATAGCTCTTGCATGTTTCCTACTTATATCAGTTGTCAGAATTGTCGCCATTGCTCTAAAAATAAAAGACAATTTGTATGAGGTCTAACAGCTGTGCAGAGTAGACATAGCTGCTGTGTACCCAGGCGGTGGTGGCCAAGCCTCATTCATTATAGCAATTCACCAAAAATGTCCAAAGAAATTAAAGCAATAGGCCTACGGAGTGCAAACCACAAACCAATTTGGGTGCTTTGATGTGGTTCGGTCATGGCACCAGTACAGAATAAACAAAGATCAATAATATTTTGTGTTTGAGGTCAAACCGCATTGATCATGGTGCACAATTTCATGCCTAGAATCTGGGATATTCACCGCCACCGAGAAAGGTTCTTTTGATCTCAAGTCGTAATTTTGATACGCACGTATAGAAAATACAGAATCAGATATAAAGTACTGCCTTGTCCTAAATCAAACAACAACAAACGTGATTTCAAGCCAACCACTTGCAGGTTATGTTCACAATATCCATGCCATCTAAAATCTACATAAGTGAATTTTTTCGAAAGTGTCACTTATTTTTTTTTACTTTTTGGAAGTCATAGAATCTTAATTCCATGGTTTTTTTTTTTGTCTATATTATCTTCATTTGCATATTTAATTTTCACGAAAATGCCAGATAACTTGTACAACCGCCTTTTTTGTGAAATTGTTTTGATAACTTATCAAATTAGTACTTTATTAGCATATTTTACATACAAAATCTAATCGGGTCGAGAACTCATCAAACCGCTTCTTTCCACCAAGTTATATCATTGTAGCCCTTACGGAACTCCAGATAAATCATACACAAGCAGTTAACACGGACAGACAGACAGAAAAGTGATTACTATTACTAAGTCTCTGCTGAACAAATTTAAGTTCAGGCGAGACAAAAAGTAAACACCAACAGTTGGGTTCGGTTCTGGGATGGGACAAAGCTATTACCAATTGCACCAAGGACCTTGAAGGACATGAACTTAATGTACTTTTTACTCACATTCCTGATATATCGATTGGAATGCCGAAAGCACATACAATCTGTACAAGGATGGACTTTGTGTACTTTCATGGTATTCTTTAAAAGTAGACTATATTGTGGCAAACACAATCTAATCACTGTACTTGGATTATACTTTTCTGTGTTGTAAGGCTGAATTTATATGTGATCGCTTTTACTGAGAAGCCTGTTTCACACATGTATGCTCATATGGTTTTTGTAAATACTAGTGTTCCATTTGGAGATTAAATTTGGGATGTTGTCATTTTTCAGAAAATCTTCTGCCTTGAGGCTAGTAAGAGACGGCTTCATAAGCAGTGTATGCAAAGTGATATGGGTTGCTTTTAGAAAAAGTTGATAGTCAAGAATCATTTCTTGGAATAATAGCACATTTTTTTGAAGAGCACCCCAATTTTCCCAACATTTTGAGATTTTGCACAGCATAAATTTGTAATTGGCTAGTAAACTATACCACCTTGAGAAATGCATGTTGCAAAAGAAGGAATTTTGTAATTATATAATTAATATCGAAGATCTCTGATAATAAATCAACGGCTGCTGGAAACGGCCTTCCAATATGAAATAACCGGGAAATAGCACTATGTATGTGTCTACTTTCATCCATTAGTTGTTCCATGGGTGCAGGAAAGTCATGTTAGAGGTCATTTTCATGAGGTGGCACTATTTTATAATGGACAGGGAAATTTGGCATTTCCGGCTCAGCTGTTAAATTACAATCTAGGATCGTGATTCTAATTACACAATCGCTTCTATGACAAATACACGCTTTTGAGTATCATTCGCAGGTATAGTTTAATAGACAATTACCAACACAACTGTGCAAAAATCTCAAATTGTTAAAATTGGGGTCACTCTTCAAAAAGTGTGCTGTTATTGCTTAAATATTGCACTCTTTTGCAATTTATCTAATTTCTGTTTTGCTTCAAACAGGTTCATGCATTGCGTAGTGTTTAAAGATGAATCCATTCTTCTGCAAATACTGTAAGAAGCTGAGTTCAAGCTTTGACTGCCACAAGAGGCATGTCTTGAGACACAAGAGCAAGTACCAAAAATACTGGCATCGCCGCAGAAGACTACTTCATTTTAATAAAAAACAGCGCAAAGCTCTAAAACCACACCAGTGTGAAAATTGTAGAGATATTAACAGGGACAAGCCTATCTTATACTCTCTCTTTGTGAACAAACCTAAACAACATGACAACAAAACAGTCACAGCCAAACAAAGGTGCCAAATGCACCAACATGGATCCCAAAGTAAAATTTGTCAAGAGGTATTCTCAGGAGGTCAACTTGACAAACCAGCACCAAGATCAGTCCATGACACGATGTCTTACACATGTAGAGTGTGCCCACTTATATTTGAATCAGAGGAACGGCGTAACAAACACGAATTGATCCTGGGTCACACTTACGAGTATATTAAAATGGTCAACCAAAAGTTGTCCTCTGGAAATAACGAGGTAACTCACAGGGCAATCCATGAAAATTACGAGTGCCGAATGTGCTCACAAAGATTTGTGTCAGAGGAAGAGTGTAACAAACACGAATTGTTACACACCTGCGAGTATTGTGAACTGATGTTCCATAATGTTCAAGAGCGGATGAAACACATCCAAAACATGCATCCTGAAGTCAAAAGTGACAAATGTGAAGTGTCTATATTCAAGTGTCAGTGTTGTGACAAAACATTCAGAACCAAACATGGGCTTCAAAATCATGAGCAAACACATAAATATGAAATTCGTCTAGAACTATACAAGTGCAAGATGTGCTCACTCGGATTTGTGTCAGAGTGTGAACGTAGTAAACATGAATTGCTAATACACACCTGCACTCATTGTAAAAAGACATTTTATAACTATCAGGAGCGGAGCAATCATATCAGAAACATGCATCCTGAAGTCAATGAAGTATGTGAAGTACAGGTATTCAAGTGTCGATATTGTGACAAAACATTCAAAACCAAAAAAGGGTATCAATGTCATGAGAAACACATCAAACAGAACTGGTCTCTGGAAATCAACAGGAAAAGCAAGATAATTGGGCAAGCCATGAGAATCGGGAGCAGAGCAATCATATCAGAAACATGCATCCTGAAGTCAATGAAGTATGTGAAGTACAGGTATTCAAGTGTCGATATTGTGACAAAACATTCAAAACCAAAAGAGGGTATCGATATCATGAGAAACACATCAAACAGAACTGGTCTCTGGAAATAAACAGGAAAAGCAAGATAACTGGGCAAGCCATGAGAATCCTTTTGAGTGCAAAATGTGTTCACTTAAATTTGTATCAGAGGATGAACGTAGCAAACACGAATTGCTAATACACACGTGCACCTATTGTAAAAAGATGTGTCATAATTATCAAGAGCTGAGGAATCACATCAAAAATATGCATACTCATGAGGTAAAATATGAAGAATGTGAAGTACAGATATTCAAGTGTCAATATTGTGACAAATATATGAATCCAAAAGAGCGTATCGGAGACATGAGAAAAGACATAAATGTGAATTTTGCCCAAAACTGCTCCCAGGAAATAGTCGGGAAAAACTTGAACACTTGTCAATCCATGGGACTCCAAATTATGAGTGCAAAATGTGCTCGCACAGATTTTTGTCGGAAGGAGAATGTAGTACACATGAATGGCTAATCCACACCTGCCCCCATTGTAAAAAGATGTTTCAAAGTCATAAAGAGAGGACCAATCACATCACAAACATGCATCTTGAATTCATGAGACCGGATACACAAGATTACTGGTTACTCCATGAGAAACGTTACGAGTGCAAAATGTGCTCTCTCAGATTTGTGTCAGAGGAAGAACGTAGTAAACATGAATTGCTAATTCACACGTGTACCCATTGTAAAAAGATGTTTCATAATTATCAAGAGCTGAGCAATCACATCAGAAACATGCATCCCGAAGTCAAATGACAAAACATTTGGAACCAAAGATGGGTGCCTAAATCATCAGAAAACAAATCAATGTGAACATGTTGACATACTCTCAGGAAAAAAGCTCAGAGCAATCATGGTCCTGTCACTCGTCAAACTTATGTTGTGAGAAGGAATTGACAATACGCCTTTTTTGCATTTTTTAGTGTCAGAATGCCCTTTTTATGTGAAAATTAAAATTTCTGGGTTTAAATTGGCCACCTTTTTTGTAAAAAATGCTTTTAAATTTACCAGTCTTTTCAAACAAAACTTGATATAGTTAATACAGTCAGTAAAGACCCAAAAGTATTGTACTGCAGTTATTGTAATGTATATAAGCTTATATAAGGGCGATTCCACGGTTAGTCGCATTACAATTTTCTGCATCTTTTGGTCTGAGCACTGTGATATTTTGATCTTGCTCTTTGATTTTGTGTATGGACAAACTCTACACTTGTGGCTTCAATCTAATGGTAGTAAAGCAACTGAATATTCTTTGCTTCAAGCATGACATTGATTAGAACAAAAAGGACATGCCAAAAATCAACATTTCAATTCAACTGTACCCTCAAACAAGACGACTTCCAATTAGTTGAGTTCATGTAATGTGTACCTACTGTACTGATTTTAAGATTAGGGGTATTAAGAATATGAACCAACTTCTACCATGGTAGATACAAGGGAAGTGGATGGTTAGTCGCATTACGGTTAGTCGCATTACACTTTGTCTACAATTTGAATGTCAACTTTACTGATCAAATTCTCAAAGCAGGACTTCACACTGAGTAAAAACTACCTTTATGTAAGAAGTTTGAACTGTTGTCTATTAATTTGCATCAAAAATTACCATAATTACACGTATTCAGGAAGTGAAAATGAATGACAAAGTTGTGTACTTTTTCCCATCGAAAATTGTGAAATTTTCCTCAAAATCATGTTATTTGAAGAAAAATTATATCAAATATATGTAAATATTACTGTAAGACCACTCAAATCAGAGAGCTTTTTGTCCTCTTATTTTATGCCAAATATGTGATGATGGGACCTGTAATTTTGAAATTATTTGCAAAAATGTACTTTTCTTCCGTTTACACTTTGGCGTGGAATCGCCCATAATCAGTACATTTATGTGAAACTTTACATTAACCTTCCTGCCATCTCATTTGTTAATAAAAATCAATGGTGAAAATAGCAGTCCTGAATGAAAATGAAATTGTATTTATATGCTATTTTCTGAGACTACCCTTTTTCAGGTTTTTGTGAACTTTTCAAATAAATTTATGAAATCAACTTTGGGAAACTCCCTTAATTTTGCGATTACGCTTTAGCATGTTACCCAAAAGTTGGGTAAATGACAGGGCTGGGAGAGCAATCACAAACCTTAAGGTGCTTGTTCTGATTTTTGTCTATCATGTTCTCTATTTGATATGAGAGCCTGGCATTTGTACACGCTGACCATCAAGTACCGTTGGAAACAAACTGACTTTTTTGATGCTAGACGCGATAATGCATAGTGCAACGCCCTATTCCCTACTGTGCTATTGATGGTTAACCATTAAAACGGTAGTTTTTTGTCTATCTTGAGAACGAAATGGATTTGAAACTCGAAAGCTGAAATTTCAGGATGGCAATGAGAAAAATACAACCTTTCATCTGATATCAAAATTTATAAGTACTACTTCCGGGAAAATCAGAGGGGGGTCCCAAAGATGACCGGAACAATCGCCTTTAACTTAAGGAGTGTCAAATGTTCTCTACACAACCAGTGTCTATATAGGAGTACCATGAAGTACCTGTTAAGTAGCCACGGAGTACCCACCCACATGGGTACCAATACCACATCGCTGGCTGCAAAAGTGAGGTTAAATGTAGGCGACCTGATCACGGTCCGATTTTTCACATGACGTTTTCTCTCACACATGGAAGCATATCACAAAAACATTTGATTTCAATTTTTGGGTGAAATCAATCAAGCCGTTTGGATAGTAGAAACAAAATGTGTACATGTACTAGATTGGCCCATAAGGCAGTGTGTTAATAAATGTGGTATACCACATTTGGAGACGTTTTTGTTCATAACATCAAAGTGAAACATGTTCTGGGTCTAAAATTTCACTGGGTTAATGAGAAAAATGTGAACTTTCATCTGATAACAAAATCTCAATTTTGATGGTGTAAAGTGCAGGGACGAGGCTGTCGATCGGGTCGCCCACCTTTAATCATCCACCTAGGTACATACATATATGCAGCACCTAACCACTATACACCCCAATTGGGAGTATCTGTGTGGGTACCCCCCTGGAAATGAGCTCTGTATGATTACTTTATAATCTTATCATTTACATTAACATTTTGGTCTGCCTCTGTTATGTTTTTACACCAAATGTCATATATAGGGGGTTATGGTAATGCTCAATTCAAAATGTTATACTAAGCTTGAAAATTATCAGAAAATGTTAAACAATGGAATGTTTGGCCTCAATTGGCAGGTGTTGTCCTGACACCTATAGCAGCAATCCTCACCAAAAGTACTTGAAACACCTTGCGCATTCTTAGTGCAATCAAGCGTGAGACTTTGCTTTGATAGAGCAGGAGCCAAATATCATAGGGGCCTTATTTGAGTTAATTTACCCCCCACTAGAGAAAAGGTTTAACACCTTTGGTAGTTAGTATGGACCCTCTACATCAATGCTAGGTAGGTAGTACTCTCAAATTGGGGTATCACCTTTTCAATAGGGGCCAATTAAGTTTACGTGGGGTCAAATTTGTAAAATGCCCCAATCATGTTGAAATGTATGCCATATTGTCCATCTAATCATAAGGATTCCAAAAATGTATAGTTTGTACCACCTACCGGTACCATTGGTTTTGGAGTTATAGAGTAAAAATGACAAAAATCGTAAACAAGGTCAATCTCAATTTGTACAGGGGTCAACATCAAAAATTAATCTGATTATATTTTAAATACTTGCAAAATTATTACCTCAGGTAAGAGAACTCCTAAAAATTGTAGTTTAGATTATGTTAAAGGTGCAACAAGAGATTTCAAGTTGTCCATATTTTCTGTGATATGTAGTGATTTCTTATTCGGTTAGACATGCAATAGATTCCCTACCTTTTATTTGGCTACAGAAATAACTTAAAATGAAAATAAAAGGTGATTTGTATATGCTTATATTTCAATAGAAAACATAGGCTGAATTTGTATTTGATCCTATAGTAATTTAGAAATTTCACAATTTTGGTACCAAAAATAGTTCTCAGCTTAATCCTTTCAGATGGGGATATTTTTGATAGAAATCTTTACACAGTGCAAAAATCAGAATTTTCATATTTTTAGGGACACCTGTTATTTGAAATCTCTCGTTGTACCTTTAATGTATTTGATAGTGTTTAGTTATAACTGAAAAGTGTATTTATAACTGAAGTGTATTTTTCATGTTTGTAATAGATAATTGTAACTTGCATAAGTTTAAGTACGGTATAATGCTCAAGTAAATTAAGTAAAACTACATCCTTTCTAAGTGAATATCTTGTCAATTATGATTTATCAGGCCGTCTATATAGTACCTGTATAAGATTTGCCTTATATTTCAATATTGTATTGATGTATCCTGGCTTTCTATAGGGATCTTGTGTTCACTTGTTCTGATGTGATTTTTGATTGACAGTAATTGAAGTTGTTGAAATTAAGTCATTTTTTCTTGATACATGGATGGGTAAATGACCTTTTTCATCAGTGTATATAAGTATATTTTTGAACTAATTTATCAGCATTTTCTCTTGTAGTTGTTTTTCTGTAGACATGGGTTTTCTATGTGTGTTGTTGTAATTAATAAGTTTATCTTGTTTGATATATGGACGGGTGATGAACTGGTTCATCAGTTTGTGTTTCTTTAAAATGTTGAATGTTTTTTCACTTAATGACACGACATGACACAATTGTGTTGTTGTTAAATTTTAATACTCACTCACTGTACTTGTCATAAATTGGCAAGATAGTAGACTACCATAATAAGAAGAAAACCCAGCTATTAAGACCAAGGGTTATTTTTTATAGGTATTATTTGTATCAAAATGTGAAAAATGTCCGTCCATGATAAATGGATCAGCCTCCGCTCTGGAATATGCTTAACCGAAAAGCCTGAGGATTTTTATGTCCTACCATTGAATTTGATCAGTCAGTGATGTGCATGACCATGCAGTGACATATTTTTTTTTTTGGACATTGAGGATGGTGTTGATAGCAACTTATGAATGAAACAGCTTTTGCTGACAAAATGTTACTATAGTATATGTCATAATCCCTTGGACATGACATACGCGCAGGTATCTTTTAGCGTGTACTGCGCTTACATACAATGTAACAGTGCGTCCTTTTGGCGGGAAAGCGGGCAATTTTTTGCCAATTAAAACCTAAAATGTAATTCAAACCAGATTACGAGAACAAAAATTTACCATTTTAAAAAATAAACATGGTAAAATATGCACAGCTGTTTGACCCCATACAAATTGTCTCTTTTATTTTTAGAACAATTTCAAGCAGTGGCGACACAATTTTGACAACTGATATAAGTAGTGACATGCAAGAGCTATCATCTCTGCAAAAATCAGACAAATTCATTGCGGTTCCGGTAATCTTGCCATATAGGGCAACAAAGGTCATGATTGTATGTTATAGCGCCCTCTATGTGCCCATTCCCCATAGAAAGACGTGGAAAACTAGATTTTTAGGAAAAATCACATTTGCCCGCAATGAAATTTTGTACAATTTACACAGAATGTAGTTAGTGGACTAAATATTCCAAATTAGTTGTCAAAAGTGTGTCGTCGTCGATAATTTTTGTTTTATTCTGGTTTTGTCATAATAAATGAGACTTTCAAACAGCTGTGTATGAAACACATGCATGGACATCAACATGGGGTGGGCGTGATGTGATGATTGTATCTTGACCATCCCCTCATCAAAATATTAGGGGAGTGTTATATCTCCCATCCCCCAGGATTTAACTCTGTGCGTGACACATAATTAGGTTGACAATTATAGTGGTAGGGTGTCCTAACTTTCTGGTCTCACCTTGGTGTAAGATATTCATGAGTTAGACTAAAGACTCTTACGGAATAAAGCTGTACAATCCTTGTAATCCTTTGATCCTCTTATAGAAGATTTCATGCTAGGCTAATTTCATGAGGTCTTACATGGAGGATGAACCAACTTTCTTGGCAAATGGGTATAAAAACTAAAAAAATATTAAATTCCTTTGGTAATATTTTAAGATACATATTAAAATATGATCGCAATTAATACTAAGTATTCAAAAGGATAAATGCTTGTGTAAGTAGGCCTACAAGAAACAGAAAGAGATGTATGTCAACTTCAAGATTATTAATAAATTAAAGAGATAATTATTAAAGACTGATTGGTTTTCATCTTGGTGTGATGATCTTGACCCCAAAACCTCTTCTGCAATATTTCAACCTGTTTTCAATCTGTGAGAGCTACAAATGCAAATTTGTAAGCCCCGTAGAGCAGGCATGCAACCAGGGGAGGGGCGGTGGGGCGCATGCCCCCAAATTAAAAAAAAAAAAAACTAAAACCCCTACATGTACAAAGAGCTTTAAAAAGGCACAGAAAGTAGATTTTGCAAGTGGAGAAAGCCAATAATTTTTAAGCTGTTTTGTCTAAAAGGTTAAAGGGGGACGACCCAATTTGAGTACATAAAGTTTTCATCTTAATAGAATGGCCTTCACCCCAAAACCCTGTCTGTTAGGTTTTGTGCCGATATATCAAACCATTTTGATTTGAGAGCTAAAAACGTACAATTTTGATCCAAACCAAACATCCTCTGTCTGGCCCTAAGATTTCACGGGGTAAATGAGCAAATAGTAGCTTTCTTTCGATACTAAAATTTTGAAAAGCTTCTGGTAAAGTCTGGGGTTCTGGGGTTGAGGCTCTTAGCATTCGGACCATGGGCCTTTTACATTTCAGTAAAGTCCACTTTTGCCAAATCCCCATCCCCTTTTGTAATTTTTGTGAAAATTCCTTTTTAAAAAAAATTTGCCCATCCCCTAAAAAAATCCTGGTTACAGGCCTGTCATAGAGTACTATGTAAAATTAATATTGGTCAACCAAAATAGGGCACAATCTCCTACTTGAAAGAAGTGAAAGATGGTTTCATAAGCAGCCTATGTAAGATATGAGTTAAGAATGCTTTAGAAGTTGATAGTCATTTAATATTGCACTCTTTGTAATTTTTCAAATTTCTATTTGTTTTGCTTCAAACAGGTTCATGCATTGTATAGTGTTTAAAGATGAATCCATTCTGCAAATACTGTAAGAAGCTGAGTTCAAGCTTTGACTGCCACAAGAGGCATGTCTTGAGACATGAGCGCAAGTACCTAAAATATTGGCATCACCGTAAAAGACTTATTCGTTTCCATGAAAAACAGTGTAAAACTCATAAGCTACACCAGTGTGAAATTTGTGGTGAGATTTACATGTGCAAGCAATTTAAAGTGATTTTTCGTAACTATCATGATCTAAACTTCCACATCAAATACTTTCACCTAGTGATTAAACCTGAAAAATGTAAATTCCAAAAGCATCAGTATTGTGACAGAACTTCTACAGTCAAAGAAATGTGCAAAATGCACAAACAAAGACCCGAAAATAAAATTTGTCAAGAGGTGTTCTCACCAGGTTTTCTTGACAAAACAGCACCAAGATCAGTCCACGACACGTGTTACACCTGTAGAGTGTGCTCACTTAGATTTGCATCAGAGGAACAGCGTAACAAACATGAATTGATGAGTCACTCTCATGAGGATGGTAAAATGGTCAACAAAAGGCTGCTCTCTGGTAATAGTCGGAACGAATTACCTCGCAGGGCAGTCCATGAAAATTATGAGTGCATAATGTGCTCGCAAAGATTTGTGTCAGAGGAAGAGTGCCACAAACATGAATTGCTATTACACACCTGCGAGTATTGTGAAATGATGTTCCATAATTATCAAGAGCAGATGAGTCACATCAGAAACATGCATCCTGAAGTCAAACGTGACAAATGTGAAGTGTCTGTATTCAAGTGTCTGTGTTGTGGCAAAACATTCAGAACCAAAGAAGGGTGCCAAAATCATGAGAAAATGCATAAGTGTGAAATTAGTCTAAAACTGCTCTCTGGAAATATACAAGAAAAAGCTGCTCACTGTCCAATGGATAAGAATTCTTATGAGTGCCAAATGTGCTCAAAAAGATTTGTCTCAGATGAAGAACGCAGTAAACATGAATTGCAAATACACACCTGCACGTATTGTAGAGCGGTATTTCGCAGTCGACAAGAGTGGAGCAATCACATCAGAAACATGCATCGTAAAATTGTGTGTCAATATTGTGACATAACATTTTATAACTATGAAGAGTTGAGTAATCACTTCAGAAACATTCATCTTGAAATCATGGGCCAAGCTTAGGGCACCAAATTCATGAGAAAACTCATCAGTGTAAAACTCATCAGTGTAAAATTTGTCAAAAAACTATCTCTGGAGATACTCGGGAACGGAAAGCTCACTTGTCAATTCATAAGAAATATAAGTGTCAAATGTGTTAAAAAAGATTTGTGTCAGAGAAAAAATGCATCGAGCATCAATTTAAAGCACACACCTGTGCATATTGTAATAAGATGTTTCAAAGTTATGAAACACAGTGCTATCACATCAGAACCAGGCATCCTGTCATCAATTGCCAATATTGTAACAAAACATTCAGAACTACAGAAGAGCACGAAAATCATGAGAAAATGCATCAATGTGAAATTTGTCAAAAACTGATCCCTGGAAATACTCGGGATCAACAAGTTCACTTGTCAATGCATATGAAACCTATTGAATGCCAAATGTGTACACTCAAATTTGTGTCGGAGGAAGAACTTAGCCAACATGAATTGATACACACCTGCACATATTGTAAAAAGATGTTTTATAACTATCAGGATACTAGCAGTCACATGAAACAGTGCACCTTTAAAGAGAAATGAGAAGATATCCTCAGGCACTGCAGTTTGATCCCATGAAAATTGTCTTTATTTTTAGAACAATTTTAAGCAGTGGTGACACAATTTTGACAACTGATATTGGTAGAGATATGCAAGAGCTATTGCCTCTGTAAAAATCAAACACATCATTGCAGGAATCTTGCCGTATAGGCCTATAGTCCAGGCTACAGATTCATTGGTAACTAATTAATACCAACCTTGTTTTATTAGATATGTTTTTCAACTGTTTCCAGACCAGTTTTTTATGCTGATTCTGAATCCGTTGGATGCCAGATGAGCAACCTTGAGCATTTTTGTAGAAACACAAAAAATCAAAATGGCCACCAAAATACAAAACATCTCTTGTTCACTCAAAAGTTGTAATTTTTCATCCTGTCTCGTTTTAAACATTCATTGTGACCAACTAATGTATGATTCTGTAACCACGTAATCAATGAATTCAATATGGCTGTCAATACAATAAAGTGCCTGATCGTGCTCTATTTTTGCCTGCAGTTTGGTAATTTGGTATCTATCCTGATATTTTGCCAGTCAAGAAAGTAATTAGAACCATAAGAAGTATTTTTTTAAAAAATGTGATTATAAATTCATTCATTATAGGATCCAAAATGGCTTCCGATACTCTTAAGATGACTATAAATGATAGCTGTGTCTAACCTAGTACTGCAATGTTTGTGTATATCCCTGTAAGTCAATCAGATCAATGTACACATCATTAGGTAATCAGAGGAATCTATACATGTAAGATGCCATTCAAGATGGGTAGCCAATATGGCTGGAAATGGCACGTTCTAAGCGGCGAAAAATTTGATCACTAATAGTCTAGAGATATGTTTCTTTGTTTTGGTAGGTTTGGGGCGTCCATTGACATCCATATTGGGATATTTTATGAATAACGGCTCAATGACACTTGGAAGGGATAATCCAACTAAAAAACACAAATATAATCTTTAGCCTACAGCGTGAATGAATTACTGACCTTTATTGATTGACATTTGCTGCCATATTGAATGCCTATCTTGGATGGTATCTTGCAGATATCAATTTGATTATGTTATGATATTTAAATTGCTCTAAATCGGTTATAGTGCTACACACAAACACGTCAGCTCTTGGCTATATGTTGTAATGAATTTTGCCATTTTGGAGCCATCTTGAATGGTTTATTGATTTGATTATTAAATTGTTGACAGCTATTCATAATGGTTTCAATTAAAAAATTGATTGCATAAGTATTGGTATACAGTGTGAGTCAATAAAAACCCTACATTCAGGAAATATTTTTTCTTCAAAGTTTAAACATTATTTTTGCTTGAATGTTTGCTTTGGTTGTTTTCAAGGATAAACAGGCTATCAGAAGATTTTTATTTGGTGTCTTTCGGACTTTGGGTTCAAAAACTATGTCAATTTTGCGGAGAGACCTAAAAATTCAGTTTGGCCGATTTTAGCCATACAATGCGGAGAGACTGACACCGGCGTATACCATAACACATTATAGCAAAGACAATTCACACATGCAATTTCAGTTGGTATCGATTTCTTCTTGACAAAAACATCAGTTTGAATAAAATGGTCTATTGTGTAACATAATTATAAGTAAAATATCTTCAACAAATTAAATTACTATTGTTCAATCATAAAGAGTCGGTTATTGAAAATCACTCCATATCAATGTCTCAGTTCATGAACATAATGGAACTGCTCAGAGATTTTTTTACATCTCTAAGGTAATTATTTTGCACAAATACAGTATACTCAGTGTCCATACATTGCGCGAAGAACTAAAGATGAAGTTTTCTTCAAATAAATTGGAATTAAAACTTAAATTCAATATCGCACTGTTTTTTCAAGCTGAATACAAAATGGTTTCACCTTGGCTCCCAAGTTAGGTTAAAAGCACGAAATCTTGCTGATCCAAAGTAAAGTATGGTCCTACACCAGCTATTTTGACTTTCTTATTTGGAAATTTGAACATTTTTTCACTCAGCATTTTCTTTCGTAATCTCCGGGATATTATTTTATAATCCTTCAATTATTCTCCCACCTTCTATTGTTTAACAATAATTTAATGTTAAATGTTTTTACTCAAATCACTGCTGAAGAATATGTTCCTCTATGTAAACGATGCATCTTGGACATGTTACTGTAAACGATGCATCTTTGTTTGGCTCAAAATCGGCCAAACAGGTTTTTTGTCTGGCATCCATCGGATTCAGATTTAGCAGGAAAAGTTGGTCTAGAAACCATTGAAAAATATTATGGTATAACAAGGTCACATGGTCTGTAGCCTGGACTACTACATAGGTCATGATTTGTATGTTATTTGCATATTCTTCATAGAGAACTGTATAAAATTAGATTTTCAAGAAAAATTGGATTTGCCCACTGGGGTATGTCCATAAATTTGGTGTCCGGTGTCACTGTTACCCCAGACATCTAAAAATGTTATCAGTGGCGTAAATTTCTTTTTGACATTGGGGGGGATGGGGTTGATGAAAATTTATGAATGAAACGGGGTTTGCCAAAAAGATCCATTACTAGCACATGTGCGCGCGAAGCGCGTTAAAAATGTTGCTATTTAGAAGCTAAAATTGTTAAATGTGATTGTAATTAGAACAAAATGCGCGCGAAGCGCGCGGAAATTGACCATTTTGAAACTAAAATGGTAAAATATGAGGTTATTTTTGGTCAAAAACGTATGAACGGGCATCAACATTGGGGGGGGGGGATGATCATATTGACCATCCCCCCTATCAAAATATTGGGGGGGATATATCCCCCCATCTCCTCCGGGATTTACGCCTATGAATGTTATAGATTTTGAGGTCAGTAAAAGATTTGCAATGGAGATAAAGTACATCTTCTTGGTTAATTAAAGGAACCAAAATAGTCATTTTTTTAATATGAGGATCATTTTACACTTGGAAAGTTGTTTGATATATCAAAAAGAATACAAAATTATATTTTACCATGAGATAATTATCACAAATATGCAAGTTTGTTCACATCCTGCAGTTAAAAATTGAAACATTTCGTTGTCCCTGTTACCTCGTGAACCAAAAACTGAAAATATTGCTCAAAATTTATGAAATAGGGAACAAAACTTTGATTATTATTGGCAACAGCAAATATCATTTCTCAAGCACTAAGACCTCTCAAAATCACTGAGAATTTTGTAACAGGGACACCAAAATCTTTGGTGTCCCTGTTACCATGGACACCTCAGATGCTGAAATTTATCAAAGTACATGCATTAAAGAGAAAAGCCAATATAACTGCAGAGAAATACATATTTGAGCAAATTATTAATTTAGTGAACATAAGCTTAAAATCCAACTTTTTACAAGTATTGCATGGTGTCAAAAGTGATTGAATTGTCCCATATTTCTTTATGAAGTATTCTTTTCAATTTTGTTTGTATTTTTGTTAAGTATGGTATTAAGTCATACATGTATAATTAAAACAGTTTTAAATATTTCTGAAGAACCTTTGAGGAATTTAAAGTATGTTTTGGTGTCCCTGTTACCTCGGTAAATGTGAGCTAGCTTCAGCAGTTGTTGGAACCTTATGATTTCCTGGTCATTTCAAAGTGATTATTTGGATTTGAAAAATATAGATACTGCTCCCTGGGAAAAAAAAGATTTTATCCCCCTGGCTTGAAAAGCAGCGGAGGGATATTGTGAGGGTGCACATGTCTGTGTGTGTGTGTGTGTTCCAGTTTGTTTATGTTTTCATTTTCAGGTCTCTTGAAAAGTTTTAGTCTGATTTAAACCAGACTTGGGGTTAAGGTGCAATATGGGTTCCTTCATACATGGATGATGTTAAGGTCATGGATCGAGGTCAAAGGTCATCTGAGGTCATATTCCAGACTGCTATCTTGCCAGGGGAATGAACCAAGTTTACTTGCAGTATTTTTAAAATTAACAATGAAGTTTTAAATTTTGGTCAAAATGTCACACTTTGGACCCCAACTTTATGGACATAGCCCACTCTGAAATTTACATATTGTAGTTAGGGGAATAAATCATCCAAATCAGTTGTCAAATCTGTCACTAATGATATTTTATTCTGAGTTTTCATGAGACTTTCAAACAGCTGTGAAGGATATATTGGTCTATATGTTTGTAGATGCACCTATTGAGAGTATTTTGGAGGTTTATGTCCTGGAGTAGACATTTCTTACAGGGCTTCATTGCAGTCAAAACAAATACATAGGAATTCCCTCAGGGAATCCCCTCATCCTGGGGAAACCAAACATGGAATAATGTTCTTTATACACAGAGTACTCTACAATTTACTATGTTGAATCAAAGAAACAGGGATCAAATTATTTAAGAACTTAAAACCCAGAACAGGTCTGAGAATTTTGAAAGCATCCTCAAGCCTGATTCAAATTATCAAGTCTGCTCAAGTAATGTTGTGGAGTATCTGTTGTATCAATTGTGTTATAAAAACAAAACTCATCGTCATCAGTGAAATGACTAAATGTTAGGTGTTAGGTCATATCAACATATCATCGGCCACGTCACATACCGACATATTTACGCATTTCGAGAAAAACGATTTGGAAGATTTTGCAATTTTAATTTGATCCATAGGCCTACTGTTAATTAAAACATATTTCAATTAAAACTTAGTGGAAAATTGCCAAAACAAGTTGAATTTCAAGTATATTTAACTATTCAACTTCCAATTTATTTAGATATGCGATAAATGTTAAATAAAATTATGTCACTATGTGAAAACGACAAATGTGATGCGGACAATTTAACGTTTTGCAAATACGTAATACCGTACTGACCCAGTATAGTCCCATCCTTTTTTAAGCTGAAAATACCTTGAAATTTGGGGTGGGATAATCAGATAATGCCTGAATCTTGCCCGTGTTGAAAATGTCTTGGCCTACTTGCCACATACAGCCAGCTACTTCATGACTTCCAAATTTGAAAGACTGTTTTTAAAAATGCAGTTTTCCGATAGTACGTAGTTTACACCCTCATTCTGAAGTAAATTTCATCTTTTGTGATGTAATTTGCCATGCACAAATGACTATAATGTAACTTTAGTGATTTTTTTAGCAAAGAGTCACAAGAACTGAACCAATTTGCCACCTGATATGGGGACAGCCCTATTTGATTTGATTTTCTTTACTCTACAGTGCGAGTCAATAAAAACCCTACATTCTGGATTTTTTTTTTTCAAAGGTTAAACATTTTTTTTGCTTGAATGTTTGCTTTGGTTGTTTTCACGAATAAACAGGCTAACAGAAGATTTTTATTTGGTGTCTTTCGGACTTTGGGTTCAGAAACTATGTCAATTTTGTGGAGAGACCTAAAAGTTAAGTTTGGCCGATTTTAGCCATACAATGCGGAGAGACTGACACCGACGCGTGTACCATAACACATTATAGCAAAGACAATTCACACATGCAATTTCAGTTGGTATGGATTTCTTCTTGACAAACTTATTTGTAGAAAATATTATAGCATCCCAGATTTGAAAACATTATTTCAAGATATTAGGCCTCTTCTGGTGATAAATTTCCTGAAGGAGGCTCATCTGTTTAAATATTATTTAAAAAAAAATATTGTGACTAGAATTTACTTTGGTGTATATTTTATAAAGGTTTACTAGAATTTATTGTGGTGTATGTTTTATAACTTAGGTTTTGATGTTTTTAATCATAATGACACGATATAACACAATTGTGTTGAGTTGTCGTTAAACTTTAATACTCACTCACTCACTTTAAAATGTGATTAGAATTTACTATGGTGTATGTTTCATAAAGATTTTGAATTTAAAAGGTTAGATGTTTTTTACCTTAATGACACGATATGACACAATTGTGGTGTTGTCGTTAAATCTTAATACTCGCTCATTCTTGACAAAAACATCAGCTTGAATAAAATGGTCTATTGTGTAACATAATCATAAGTAAAATATCTTCAACAAATTAAATTACTATTTTTCAATCATAAAGAGTCAGTTATTGAAAATCACTCCATATCAATGTCTCAGTTCATGAACATAATGGAACTGCTCGAGATTTTTGTTTTACATCTCTAAGGTAATTATTTTGCACAAATACAGTCCATACATTGCGAGAAAAAACTAAAGATGAAGTTTTCTTCAAATATATTGGAATTAAAACTTAAAATTCAATATCGCACCACTGTTTTTCAAGCTGAATACAAAATGGTTTCACCTTGGCTCCCAAGTTAGGTTAAAAGCACAAAATCTTGCTGATCCAAAGTAAACTGTGGTCTTACACCAGCTATCTTGACTTTCTTATTTGGGAATTTGAACATTTTTTCACTCACCATTTTCTTTTGTAATCTCCGGGATATTATTTTTATAATCCTTCAATTATTCTCCCCGACTCCCACCTTCTATTGTTTGACAATAATTTAATGTTAAATGTTTTTACTCAAATCACTGCTGAAGAACATGTTCCTCTATGTAAACAATGCATCTTGGACATGTTACTCTATGTAGACGATGCACCTTTCATGATCTTTGTTTGGCTCAAAATCGGCCAAACAGGATTATTAAGTCTCTCAGCAAAATAGGCATCCCTTCTTCCTCCAAAGTCCAAATGACACCAAATAAACGTTTTCTGAAAGCCTGTTTATCCCTCTTTATAGCCAAAGCAAACATTTGAGCAAAAATAATTAACTATTTTTTATTCTGAATTTAGGGTTTTTATTGACTCACGCTGTATAGGTCTGTTTACTCATCCGGGTCACTTGCTGGTGCTTAGTTGGGGTGACCGCTTCTGGCCTTTCTTGGCCTTGTGGTCATCTCCTCCACATTATTGTTTTAATAACGTGGTTATGTTATATATATTTTGGTTAATTTGTCATTGTAATGATGGTAAATAATTGATATTGAATCTAGCCTTTATCATCGGGCCTCAATTGTAACATTACTGTACTACTTCTTGACACACACCACTGCGCGTAACTTTTACAATCTTAGTTTCATTGGAGGTGAAAACAAATTGTGACGTCACTCTCTCAACAAACATTCTATTAATGGAGGCCGTTTGGTACACTTTATGACCATTTCTTCTTTGGATTGTTTCTTCTTCTGTGAAACAAATAGGCATTCCAAAATCTCCACAACTTTGTCATCAGTGTATGATGTTATAATTATTATATGCAATTGAGCACATGACCCTGTGAAGTTGTGTTTTTTGTAGATGCATGTTTTTATGTTATTGTGGCAATCAATTGATAATCGTGTTTTGTACAGGGACCCTTTACAGGAGCTTCGGAATGTACGGTTTGGGTCTGTGGTGAACGTTCAGTTTCAACCCATTTTAAGAGGTCGGACATACTAGCACCAGAGTTAAAGTAGCATGAAATGATTGAAGACATCGTTTCGGAAACAACCTATGGACCGTTTTGGATTAGGACGAAAACAATGAATCTTAGCACAAGTTTGGTGGATTCCCCCATGCGCGATACCGTCTGTTATGCACGAGGGTTGTCCTTAGAACCCAGGCATAAAACATGCACAGTGCATATACACAATTGCTACATTACAGTGAGTCCCCCGGAGTGTAGTCCCACATCGTATTTTTATAACCATGTTTCATAAATACAAACGGGGAGTGGCATCAATGATGCGCGGGGCGATGATGGGGCCCAGCTTCAACCGGTACTCTACAGATTGGACTGATCATTGGTTTGTAAATTATAAATTCAAGTAGTGTTTACATGTAAACACACTCCTACCCTTGTCCATGTTTATGATGTCTCTAATGGAACTTTTTTTTGGCGTCGTCTGCAAGAATTGCAGAGGCACATAAGGATTACTTATTAGTAGTCGCTAGTCGTATGTCCGGTGTATCTGTGTGTGTGTGCGTGTGTGTATTGTTTTACCACGGTTTATCTTGCTTCTTCGCAGTGGTGGTGTCTTTTGTTGTGTTGTGTGTTACCAGATTTATCTTGCTTCAATTCACAGTGGTGGGACGTTTGTTGTTTGGTCGTTTATAATTTTTCACAGGCCGCCTTGTTCGACTATTAAGGCGCACAAACATATAACTTTGTTTTCCGGTGCCCGACCGAACCCGTTGGCTAACCCCCCCGACTCAGTAATTTTGTCAACGTTTTCATCGATGACAACATATAAAACCAATATTTATTTATCAATTTTAGATTTAGAGCACAATTTTAAACATTTTTGTGTTTAGACATCGTCCATCCTGTGTCTTTGTACATGTTAAATAGCCAGTAAACAGTGAATTTGGCTCATGTCACAGCTGGCAAAGTAATTACGCTAATTCTTTTGATTATTAAATTGACAAGTTGGCTGAAGTTGGTTGAAATAGTTTAGGGAGGTTTCATGAGTTTGGTCTTTCTTTGTCTGTATTCCTGGCTAATTGAGTATGACCGGTGTCAGGTGGAGAATAAGGTGGTGTAATAGTGTCGGAATTACTGTTTGGGGGCAGTATAAGGTGTCTGGGGTTTGGTGTCAGTTAAGTGTCAGACATTTGGTACCAGGTTTTGGGTGTCAGATGGACGGGTGTAAGGTTCCAGGTGTTGATGTTAAGTGTAAGATCTTGGGTGTCAGTTGACAGGATTTTGGGATGTGGATGTCAGAGCTGTATAAGGTGTTGGATGTCTGGTGGGTGTCAAATGTTGGTGCAAAGTTGGTGGGTGGTCGTGTCGGCTGGATATTGTTGGGTGTCAGGTGGCTGGTGTTATGCGTCAGGTGTTGAGGCACATGTTGATATCAATTTGGATTCAAATGTCATGGTGTGTTTATGTTGAGTGACGGTGTCATGTTTTGGGGTCCGATGATGGGGTGCATGTTGGGTGTCAGGTGGAGGTTTATTGACGGGTGTCATGTTTGGGGTGTGTCATGCTGGGTGTCATGTCAGGTGACAGTGTCATGTTGGGTGTCTTATGATGGGTGTCACGTTGGGTTTCAGGTGATGGGTGTCATGTGATGTCAGGTGACGGTGTCATGTTGGGTGTAAAGTCACAGGTTGACGGGTGTCAGTTGGTGTCATTGACGGGTGTGCCATGTGATGAGTGTCAGATTTATGTTGGGTGTCGGGTGATTGGTGTCATGTGCGGGGTGTCATGTTGGGTGTCGTGACGATCTCAATTGTTGGGTGTCAGGTGAACGGGTGTCATGTGAGTGTCAGGTGATGGGTGTTATGTGACTGTGTCAAATGTTGTGTGTCACATGTTGCTGCTGGGTGTCCCATGTTAGGTGTCAGGTGACAGTGTTCATTTGAGTGTCATGTGGGTGTCAGGTGATGGCGGTTCATGTGTTGGGTGTCAGGTGCTGGTTGTCATGTTTGTGTAAAGTTACAGTTCAGGTGAACGCGGGTGGTCCATGTGGAGTGTCCCAGGTTGGTTGTTAGGGGGTTATGGTGTCACGTTGGGTGTAAAGTTATAGGGTGTCCAGGTGATGGGATGTCATGTTGGGTGTCAGTGTTGTTGGGTGTACTAATATGGTGTCATGTGATGGTGTCATGTGTTATGTTGGGTGTTTAGGTGATGGTCATGTCGGGTTTCCATGTGACTGGTGTGTCATGTTGGGTGTCAGGTGACGGTCCATGTTGAGTGTCAGTGATGGGTGTCATATTGGGGTGTCAGGTGATGGTTTCATGTAGGGTGTCATGTGATGGTGTCATGTTGGGTTAAAGCCAGGTGACTGGTGTCAATTTGGGGGTCAGTATGGGTGTCCATTTTTGATTGTCAGATGGGTGCATGTGATGGTTTAGTGTCATGTTTGGATGTCAGGTGACTTGTCAGGTGTTGGGTGTAAAGTCACAAGTGACGGGTGTCATGTTAGGTGTTCATGATGGGTGTCCATGTTATGGTTCATGTTATGTTGGGTGTCGGTGATTGGTGTCATGTGACGGGTGTCTGTTGGGTTCGTGCGGAGCTCATGTTGGGTGTCAGTTGACGGGTGTCATGTTGAGTGTCAGGTTATGGGTGTTAGGGGACGGTGTCATGTTGGGTGTAAAAGCACGGTTTGTTTGCTCGTATCCACAAGTCATTGGTAATTGGCTTTGTGGTGGTTGTCAGGATGTATTCAGCTAGAGTGCTGATCCGGTTCCCTGCGTTATCCATGAATACGGACGCTCCTAAGTCACATGTGACGGGTGTCATGTGGGTGTCAAGTACGATAACATTTTGGGTCATATGATGGGTTCATACTTCGGGTGTCCAGGAACTGGTGTCATGTTAGTGTCATGGTTATGTGGTGTCAGTTGAGAGTGTCATGTTCCGTGTCATGTACGTGTTTAAAAGTTAAGATTCCAGATGTTGAGTGTAGGATGCCTGTTGTCAGTTTTAGGGTGTTAAGTGTCTGGAGCCAGTTTGTCTGGTGCCAGGAACTCATGTCTGGTGTCCTGTGGTCCAGGTATCTGGTTCCTAGTTTTTGGCTATACATAGTTACATTCTTAAAATTAAATGGTTATGATCAGACAACAAAATCCTGTAAAACAATAATGATAAAATTGTGTTTGTTTTTTTCTCGCAATACTCGCCAAGTCTTGGTCTCAGAATGTGAAGGCCTCGGTATGGATCAAGGTTTTTTAAAAAAGTGCGAGTTCGCGCATCGCGACGAGCACATAGTTTTTAAAAACCATAGGAGACCAATTGTATTATGTGCTCAAATCCATGCAATTTTATTTATTTACCAATTTGAAATGACCGCGGCTGATTAAAAACCATACAGTAAACACCTTCCATCCTTCCAGTTTCCTGTTTCCTCAAGAGAGGCACGCAACCGGGGCCTCGTTTTGATCATCACAGCTGAAATGATTAATTGGCTTACTGTATTTTGCGAAATTAAAACATGCTCATTGGATTAGACGCTTTATTCCGTCATACATGCACACGTGCATAACGGAATAAAGGGGTAATCCTAGGGAGGGGGTTCTGGGTGTGTCAGCGACTGGTGGATATGTGTGTGCGGTTGTCAAAACTACATAATCCTCAGGGCAAATCTATTCTTAGTGCATGATGAGTTTTATGCCCTGTGTTTCTGGATTTTTCGGCAAAATCCTCAATTTGGTAAGTAGACATAGGCCCCTCTATCATAGTGAAAAAAAAATAGATTGCTTTTCCATTTCCCTACATTGTTTTACAAACATTCGGATTTATTAACACTTAAATGCCTAGTGAAAAACAGAGTTTTTTGCCATTAATCTTTTACCACATGATTAACATGTCATTTTTGCCCCTCCTAGGGCGTCTTCCGCCGACATGTGCTATAAATTGTAAGCGAGGGTTACAAGCCTCGTTGATGCTCTCGTTTTTAATCCTGACATATGGAAAAAAGGCGAAAAATATTGTAGAATCACATCTTGAGTGAGTGAAGCTATGAGAATGTACTTGAACCAGAGACGGTCTTCTGCTGAATCTTAGACACTTTGCTGTGTTCTACTCTTAAACAGTATGCTTTTCACAAACTTTATATGTTCCATACATCATTAAAAACATTGAGATGGAATATAAAATTAAAAATCAAATTTGGTGTTGAAAAAGGCATATCATTTTAATTCAAGGCTAAAAGGTTTGTCGTTTGAAGAAAATAGGTTTCTGAATTTTGCAGTCAGTGTTGGCCAATTTTTTGGCATGGGATAAATGGGATCTTTAGAATTTTCTGAAATTTTCCTAAAACATAAGGGTGCGATTTTACTCAAGCATGGGACTATACTTGGGTCAGTACGTTAATATTTTGCTGATTACGCCACTTTGAGGTTTGAAATTTGGTGAATTTGTAGAGTATTACAAAACAAACATATGCCAAATTTCTTCAAAAAAGTTGAATACGTTATACTATGTGATGTGGCCGATGATTTTTGTGAAAGACAATAAGGGGCATTTTTTGATCCACAGCCTCGTCCCAACTTAAAAAAGATTTTTATATCATCTGAACAGTACGTTGGCCCACTGAAGTATATAGTATGTGTGCCTAATCTTCTGCACAAATTCGGCCTGCTCTTGAAGTTTGCAATTTTGTATTTTCTGTTTGAGAATGGACAATATTACAATACAGTGTCCAGGGGGCAGCATGATACAAACATTTGGCATCACATCAAAATGCACTGTCAGAATCAACTGAAATTTTGGAAATAACCTCTCGGGGATATCTAGTGAACCAAAAACCAAAAATTAGGCGCTGGCCATATGATCATAAAATGTTCCTTTAAGCACTTTAAAGCAGTCCTCAAGATGCCATTTACGACTAGTTATACACAAAAAAAGTCTGATCCTGACTTTTATTAGTAAACAAAGTATATAATTTCTTGACAAATATGGCGTGTTATGCTTAGCCCACTTACAGGGGTCTACAATTTCCAATACAACAGTGCAAAAAATGCACTTTAATGGAAGATAGGTGGTGCAATTTGTTTAACGTGCATTTTAATGTTATGCGCAAATGTTTGTATCATAGTGCCCTGTAGGCCACTCTGTTATAATTTCTTCGAGAGTAGTTCGAATTTGCACATACGATTAGGCACACGTACTATACTCGGCCCAACGGTTCAGATGATGAGTCGGGGAGTGGGGGGGGGGATGAGGCTGTGAATCACAAAATACTTTAGACATTACTGTCCGTACAGATGCTTTTTTGCAACATGTAAATGGATGGAGATTCATGTCTTTGAACACTACTGTTTTCTTCCTTTTCTGTTAATTTTTCAGTCACAAAAAAGAGAATTCTACGTACTTATTCCTTCAATTTTCAAATATTTGGACTCTTTCGGGTCAATCACTGATAGTGCAGGTCCATGGTCCGATCGCTAATAGCCTCTTCCCCAGGGACCCCAGATTTTACCGGAAGTGGTCAAAATTTTGGTATCGGAAGAAAGCTACTCTTTTTTTCATTTACCCTGTGAAATCTTAGGGTTATAAGGGATTAGCAGCGATAATGCGAGAGAGTCGAAAAAATGTGGAAATGCATTTTTTAAACTTGTAAATCAGGGATAATTGTGCACAATCCATAAAACGGCTTTAATGTAGAAATCAAACCACCGTATCAGAATAATCAATCCAATTTGATACCATACTTAGAAGAACCACTTGACCAAGGCTCATATATATCGTCTTTGTGCAAATTTACCTCTGATGGCCTTCATTATGGCAGTGGTGGCATGGGGGCATTTTTCGTTCATCCCTCCCACCCCCCCCAAGAAAAATTAGATTTTTTTGGCAAAAAATCGCCAAATTTGGAAAATCAGCAATGGGGTGGGCCAAAAGTGGTTGAAAAATCTCAAACATTTTTGATATTTTGCCCCCCAGATTTCGCACTTTTAACCCCTAAAAATTTAACTTTCCCCCACCCTCCGGCAAGTCGCATTATTTTTAGGGACGTAGGTCTTACAAATGTATACACACGTTAACAGATAAAGTGCATGGACTCATGATCTATGATCATTGCTAAATCGCGAGTTGAGCCTTGCTGCAGAAATGTAGGCCCAAGCTGAGCAAGCAATCTCACTTGCTCTCAACCCAGTATAATATGGGAGAATGTTATGGGGAATATATTGGTTTTTTGCAGAGGGGATGTGTGCTTGCACCAGCAGCCACCCAGAGACACAAAATCATATTTCCTGATCCACTTTTGCTTCACCCCCAATTTTCAAAATTTGAGATTTTTGGCACAGCTGTGATGTTAATTGTCTTGTAACTATACCTGTGAATAGTAAAGCTCAAAGTGTGTATTTGTCGTAAAAGGAGCGATTTCATAATTAGAATCGGAATCCCGATTGTAATTTAATGGCAGAGCTGGAAACGCCAAATTCTGTCCATCCATTGTGAAATAATGCCACCTCATCTTGACTTACCTGAACTAATGGAACAACTAATGGATGAGCGTAGACACATACATGGTGCTATATTCCATGGCTATGAATCCAGTATACTGAAGGACGTTTCCAGCAGCAACAGAATTATTGGGATCCGATATTATCCTAATTACAAAATTCCTTCTTTTGCAACACATAGACAAGTTTCAGCTTTACTAACCAAACATTACCAATGCAACTGTGCAAAAAATCTCAACATTTTGGAAAACTGGGGGTGCTCTTAAATTGTGCTGTTATTGATTTAATTACATTACACTCTCATTGGTAGACTGGGGGTTCCCGCAAAAGGAGGAAAAATATATGGGTAAGAGCAGAAATAATGGCACCGTAAGGTTTTCAATGGCTGTTGTGAAAATAGGATAGACCAGCTTGCATTGTTGTTTTCCTACATGTGTGTAATAACTTTTGCTATGTGCAAAAAAAAAAAAAAATGATGCCACAGCGGCCATAATTTTATTATTGTGGCCGATTTTCACCTCAAAAAGGTCAGGAGCGTCACACTTAAAGTGTGACATGAAATTAGTACTGGTTTTTTAAACAGGCACCATAAAAATACATATTGTTAGAAACCATTGTGTGTAATTTTATGGCATTTAGTGGAGTATCTGCTATTAGTTAATATTGAATTAGTGATAATTAAAACACCAATGTAGGAAATACGACCCCTGGAAGACAACAGGGTGTGAAACATGAAAAAAATGTCAGAAAATGTGTGTATCTTCATATAGTAAGCCATAGTAATTAAAGGGGAACAGCTTTGATTTTATTCGGTTTTTCCTAGTAAACACAAACTATTGGACAAAATAAACAACAATGAAAATTGTCTGTTATCCCAACTTCTATGTAGGTTGGGGTCAAAGTCAGCAAACCTTGGATGTCAGGAGTGTCACATGAAGTGTAAATAGGTAAACTTGTGTTCCATACACAGATATGTATATATTTATATTTTTATTTATGCCCTTTAGAGCCCTGTGCAAGGTATTAATTAAAAGAAAAAGTAACTGCACTAGCCCACCCATGTGAGCAGGATAAAGAAAAAACCTACTGGTCAGGAGTGTCACACAAAATGAAATACCCAGAACAGAGTTTAAATACTAACCAAATTCTGTCATTTTCACATCATTTGTTATATTTACATACCCCAACTTTAGCACTGAAATGTTTAGTGTAAAATACACATGGCTGCTTTTTTGTGAGGGAAAGTAGAAAAAACAAATTCACAAAATTTCCAAGATTTACCAAGAATATTGTATAATTGTACCAATTATTTATGCATTTTGTATTTTAGTTTGGATGATTATTAAATAGAATATGTAAAATATACCATGGGAAAATCATTCTGAAAATGATGCCATGACAAAAGATATGTTGTTTGCAGTTATCTAGTGTGACACTCCTGACATCTAAATTGCCTGATACGCATCCTCATTGTGCATGCATCACAATTCCAAAAAAGTTTGCATCATTTTGCCCAGGGCCGACCCTGCAGACAGTGCTGGCCTACTTGCATAGAAGATTGGGGTCAATTAGAGGTGAATGGGGTATGGCCAAATTAGTCATTAAGATGTAAATCTATTTGGAGGATAAAGGTCGTTTGTATTTTTTGTTCAAAATAAAATTAATGTACAGGTTTTTCATATAATATGGGACTGTATTGTTAGCCTATATTATAGGCTATTGTCATCACGTAGCAAATTAGAGTAGGAAACCCAATGTTCTATCATAAACTAGTCTCTCAGGTCTGTCCAATTCTTTTGAAATTCGCAGGTATGACCAGTAATGACCATTTCTTGAAAAGTATTGTTGTGGATTTTGAAAACTCGAGCAGGTGTTGCGTGTTTGGGGCATTTTGTTCGTCCTTTTGTGGGTTTTTTGGCATGAATTGTGTGGTAGGCAAAGATTATGCTGACTTGTCTGTTGTCTTACAATGTAGATGCATGCTGTGTGAACTTAGCTGAAAGCCATGCATTACAATGTATCAATGCTGGCCTAGAGAGGTAGTTGCAATTTGCAGCCTAGTCTGATAATTACTTGGCAATAAATTTCATGCTTATCTAGTAGTGATAGTTATGTTATGACCGAAGGGTAGTTTGTTATTGTTTTCCCCCAATATCTTCTCAGTGTTAAGTTCCATGTGCCTTGACCATGTGTACTTTGCACTCATTCCCAGTTGCTCCTGAAGATAGTGCTTAGTTATGCAAGTCTATTCATGAAGCAATGTTCACACGTTTCAAAAGCGCACTATAATAATAGTAATATGCTGACCTTTAAACCGTTGCAAGTGTAACTTGAACCCCAAATTCTCTCACTTCAACCATCAATCATAAGTGGCCTTAGAACACACAGCTACCTAAGAAAGCATATTTAGCCCATCCCACAATGGATCAGTTTTGGTACATTTCACATCATAATGCCCATTGCTGATCCCGGATGTGATCCCACAAAAATCCCATTTTGATTACATAAAACTCGATTTTCGACACCCTTTAATGCACGCACAAAACACTAGTTAGTACTTTTTAAAACATTTAATAGAAGGTTTGTCCTCCAGTAAACTTCTTTAATGCCCTAAATTACTGACATATGTTTGTAAAGAACAGTTAGGCACATTCAATGTATTATGTGGCTTAGTCAAAACACCCTCTGCGACTATGAAGAAGGTAAATGCAACCACTGTTTATTTCTCGGGAACTTGCATGATTACATCTAACCTTGTAGCTTTGCCCAACACCAATATTACTGAAGTAAATTGTTGGCTTTTTTTTAATATTTTTATGCGATGAAAGTGTTAACACTAGTCTGGTATTATCAGTGGGGTAAAATTAGCCCAATTTTGAATGCCGATGGTTGAAATCGGTTGTAGATTAGTCGAGTTAATTGATATGTATTTTATAATTTGTATTAAGGACCATTGTACAGTACTCTGTTATCAAACACACAAGTCAAGTTGACAGTTGACAAAACCACAGGAGATTGTTCTGGTCAAGTAAATTGCCACCACCGAGGTTGGACCATGGACTTCCGAAATAATTTAGTTCAAGTGATTATATCACCATTTGCAAAGAGTGATTACTTCACAAATTTTATAATGTAATCTTAGACATATGACAATAAAGTATTGAAAGTGAAAATACAGGTTAAGTGGGGGGGGGGGGGTTCAACACAAATGCACCTTACCTAAATTTTAAGCCATACTTAAGCAGTTATTCTAGCAGTTTAAAATAAAGCTTAAAGCTTAAAGAACTAGAGCATTATGCAGTTTGTGTACTGCTTATTAGCAGTCTTAAGGCTTAATATTGCCTTAATTCAAGCAGATTTTAGGCTTCTGGAAGCAGTTTAGAAATACACTAGCAGTATACTGCTTGTGAAATAAGCAGTATACTGCTTGTTGATGCTAGCAGTTAGCAGTATACTGCTTGTTGATGCTAGCAGTATACTGCTTGTTGATGCTAGCAGTATACTTCTTAATAGCAGGATACTGCTTCTATTTAAGCCTTATTTACCTATACTGCTTTTTAGAAGTACACATACTGCTTGTTAGCAGTTATTAAGGCTTATATGGCTTAATAAGCAGTACTGGATAAGCAGTATTTTAAGTAAGGCTTTCCGGTAAGCTTTTATATGCGTAAGTTAAGCAGTCTATGTCTTAATCTGTTAGCAGTATTAGGAATTCGAAGGCTTATGTTTTAAGAAAAAAACATATCAAGAAAGGGCAAGATTATATGTGCACAAGCTATGACATCTTTGCATTATGGCTTTCCAAGTATGTCACTTTATAAATATAGATTTTGTATTTGGTTAGGAGAAAAATGACAAACAAGGTCAATGCCATTAGCCTCTATTGATCCCGTATCCATTATTTTAGTGCAAATATTTATGTTGAAGTCTTTGAGGAAAGATGAACAAGTTGAGCCCATTTTTAAAGAAATATTGGAGCCAATTTTACTTAATGCAGGGAATGGTGACGACCTTTGACTTTGACAACAATTTGTATCTCCATAACCGTTACGTTGTACAATGTAGGACAGTTACAACTAAAGTGACATTTTAAATCCTTGTAAACAATACAAACACTTTGGTATATACCTTTTTCATGTAAAATGAAAATATTGATGAGTTTTGACATTACATGTACGGCCAATTAAATTGTATGTCAAATGGCGGGCCCAACCTTGGCAAAAAGACTCGGCTATGGTCATTGTAATTTGTATAAAAACTGGATGGTCAATGTAATTTGCTATACATGTCAAACAAAATCAAAAGTGCTCAAAAAAATGTAAATGGTTCAAATTGGGACTGCATTTTGACATCTATTGTATCAATGTGTCAAATAAAATTATTTTGACATACATTTGACATATGTCAAATAAAATATCAAAACATTTTTTTAAAAATTGTATTAAATTTTTGTAACTAGGTTAAAGGCAATAAGGACCATACAAAATAATTTGATAGTTTTCAACACACTATATTTTAAAACATTTGACACAGTTCTGACAAAGTATTTTTAATTACATGTACTTACAATTAAATGTCATATTGTGTATATATATGCCAAAATTGTCGACATTTACATCGACATGGTCATTTACATTTTGAACAGTGCCTCTGCAGAGTTTTAAAAAAAAAGCAACACATATTTCATATGCACACATTCAATGATTAACCATGTCATCATGTTTTTAAACACTTTTATTGTAGTGTGTTTTATTAAGTCACAAGTAAGGTCCTGTTTCTGAAGTCATACTGAACAAAGTGCTTAACGTAAGAACAGGGGTCAACGCACTTTTATAATTGGATGCATTATTTTTAACTGTGTAAGTCTATGGAGTAAATTTCACAAGCCATTTGACAATGAAGGAATTGAGTGCCAAAGCTGAAATTTTGAATATAAATAGATTTTATTTCACATGTTAAAAGCTATAAATTTCAAAAAATGTTTTAACTGTGCACAGGGGGAACCACTCACAAGAAAGATGTTTTTTTTGTTACCTTTTTTCGCCTGGATCCCATTTAGATACCAACAGTCCTCATTGTGTTTTTATTTTCTATATATTTACTTTCCTAATAGGCATGTACTTATAGATGACATATCAGCAATTTGAGGACTTATGCTGACCCCAGAATCCAAAATCACTTGCAGTTGAATAAAGTGCCTACTTTGGGTGCAAATAACTTGAAAAGTAGGGGCGATATCTCTTATTTGAAGTTAGAACACTAATTTATTGCTTTACAACTGTTACCATTTTAAAATTATGTCCTCCCAAATTGTTAAAAAATCACAAATTGCACATTATTGCCACTATGGGATGGCCAAAAAAGGGTGTTCGGAGCAAATTTCAAGAGGCCATATCTCGGAAACCTTATGGAGTATGACTTACTTTTTTGCAATGGTTTGTTTTGGTCACATGTAGAACATTTTGAAAGAATTTCATGAAAATCAGAGAGGGTCACCTGGGAACTTTTCAGAAATTTGGTTGATTTGACACGGAATGACCCAAAACAGGTAATCTTGTGAAGTAAGGCTTCCCAACCTTAAAGGGGATGCACAAAGGTTTTTATCTTGATTGGGTGCTCTTGACCCCAAAACCCCATATGTTTCAATATATGCACCAATGTTTCAATCCATTTTTATGCGAGAGCTAAAAATATGATTGGTGGCCCCATGATGTTGTACGTACCATACTCTTGGGGGGGGAGGACTCGTATTCAAAGGTGGATATGATATGTGAACATGGACTTTCCAAATGCCCCCTAAACACATATTTTCATCGACTAAAAAATGTAAGCTGAAACACACCTAAACAAGTATTTTAATCTGTTTTTTGCTACCCTAAACAAGTAAGCAATGCATTGTCCATTAATATACCCTTTATTTTCTTGCTCTGCTTTACAGTAAGTACTTCCAAAATTCTGATTGCAATATTTTTGATGATTTTGATCCCTTCTTAAAGAGATACCCAAACATGTACATAATTTCAGGGTTAACGGGGGATAAGCAGCGATTTGCTAATCCGAAACATCAAAAAAATCATCAAAATTCATATTTTGCATTTTGTTACTGGCATGGATATGCAAATATATTTCATGCTTGCAGTGCGTTGGTTTTTAAAATGGCTGTGTTTGTGGGGGAAGGACAAGGCAGCTACTTTTGATCCGATTCTATAATTTCTATACGTGCGTATCAAAATTACGCGTGAGATAAAAAAAGCTTTTCTGGTGACTATCCATATTTTAAGTGCGATATTGTACACCATGATCAATACAGCTTGACCCTAAATTTAAAATTATTGACATCTTTGTTTATTATGTGCTGGTGTAAACCACAATCAGCTGTTCGTGTAAAATGAAAATTTTGGAATTAATGCTCTATGTCTATTTGCGGGAGATGGTATTGACAAATTTCCTCAAAGTTAAATACTATTAGTACTTCATTTTTCTTAACTATTGAGTTGTTTTTTTTTACATAAGGTGTTCCCGTGTGTAGCTCAAGAGTTACTAAATAGATCTAAGATCATTTTTCCCAATATGTTGTCACATCTTAACAATTTTAAAACCAAAAGAATGTGTCTTCATTTTACATTAATTCAAAAACATGATTTTCACAACCATTTTTGGGAAAAATGGCCATATCTTGAGGATAAGTTTTCTAGGATACCGCAGCAAGGAAATATGAAGCACACCTGCCTTTATTATTAGAGAAAACAGAAAAATGAAACTAGGAGGGTAGGGTTTCACAGAAAAAATTCAAAACGTAAAAATATGAAAACCCTGTATTTTGTGATTTTTGAATCTGAGAGCTGAAAAGCCTGGGAAAGGTAAAAATTGAAGAACCTTCTTTTGCGTTTAAGTGTTAAGATGTGACAACATATGGGGAAAAGGGAAAAATGGTCTTAGTTAGATCGATTTAGTAACCTCTTGAGCTGGTTACCACATGGGAACCACCTTAAAGCAGTTAAATATGCGAACTTATCTCTGATTTATAAGTTTAAAAAAAAAATGCATTTCCACATTTTTCGATTCCTCACATTATTCTGATAATCACTTAAAAGAAAAAATTACCCTTTTTCCATATTTTGCTGTTTTTGGGGCACCCCCTAACCAATGTACCCGTGTACGTCGCTTGTTGGAAAAAAAAGGGCCCCATTTTTATTGCATTTTCTTTTCACGGCATCTTATCCACAATTTGGATGCAAGTGCCCCCCCAACCATAGACATATGTGTAATTTTTTTTGGTCCATTTTAATCCTAACATCCAACCATATATCTTTTCTAAGATTTAATTCACAGGGTAAATGAGTGAAACAGAACATTTCAGGTGTTCTGGGACAAGGTAATAGTGTGATCGGGCCATGAACCTTTTGGGGCATGTGGAATGAGAGGCATTGTCCCCACAATCCCAGATTTACCAGAATTTGTGATCAAAATTTCCATAGTTGCAATTTTTTCTAAATTCCCAGGGGTTAAAGGATGTTTTGTTTGGATGTTATGAGTGAAAATGTGCTCCCATTTTAGTCGATCAATATTAATTTTACACTTACTCAATGGGGGATTACTTACAATGTCACGTTTTTAGCTCCCACTTCAAAACAGGTTGAAATATTGCACAAACTTTACAGATGTGGGATTGGGGTGAAGCTTTCTATCAAGATGAAAAAGTGGGTCATCCCCAGGGGTGCAAATTTGCCTGATTTTGCGAGATTCAATTTACTTGAAAATGCAACACTTGATACATACATGATTCAATGGGACAAATTGATTATCATATCTGGATTGTTAAGAGAATCACTAGAGAATCAGTTCTGTGATCTCCTCGAATTTGCACCCCTGCTCCACCTTTAATTGGTATTATTAGGGGTGGGCTATAAAATGATGAAGTTTAAGATCATTTTGTCCTATGTTATTGATGAAGCCTGATCCCCTGAGCATTTTGAACACCAATTTTGTCAAAACGGCCAAAATGAGAATGGTGCCGCCCCAAAAATCCAAATTTGAGGGGGGGGGTCTGAAGAGGGTCTGAAAATGATAAATGTGTTCAGTTACTGGAATTCATTACCACATTTTAGCAATGTTAGGGTTAATTTTTATGTTTTTTGAGGTCCAAGGAATCCATTTTGATTGAATTTGTTCAGATTTCTTTGATTTTTCGTTTCATAAAATTAGCCATTTTACGTAAAAATAAGCCACGAGGGCGCTTGCGGCCACCCACTAACCTTTACCCCATTTTGCGATGGATATTTTTCTGTTTAGAATTGAAGATAAGACATATTTAAAAGTATTATTCTGAAAATTCAGCACATAGCTCTTTTTTCGTTTGGTCACAGTGCAAATTTTTGGCATTGTTGTCTATTGAAAACATAGGGTGCAAAAGTTCGTTGGACCTAAAACACAAACCTATGGCAAAAAAATTGCCGTTAAGATGTATTCAATTAACTGACGCCCCAGCCAAAACCCGTTCAGTTTAAAGAGCTAAAATTCATGAGTAGGTACTATCAATATTACCTTTAGGAACCTCGAATACGTCTTCTTATTTATAAGATGATGATGATTTAGTATTTTCGTGTGCACGACCAGCAAAATCAAAGAATGTTTTTTTTTCTATTGGGACGTTAGATAGCAGGCAAGTTTTCAAAACATGGTTGCAGTTTTTCGTGTGATGTTGGTCCGATAAACCTTCCCCAAACACGTTCCAGGTAGTTGGCCTATACCGATCCAGTGCAATTTGAGAGAAATTTGTTGTCCTCTATACAAAAATCTGTCACTTTTTATGAGGGTGAGAGAGTTGAGAGAGGGAATTTTACTTCATGCAGCCAAAGGCAATTCTCATGCCAGGAAGTTAGCTTGAAAACATCTTTTTGATCGTCCAGGTTACGACTACTGAAGATAAAAATAAAACAGACTTGCCCGCGTAGCAAACAAATCAACTCTACAGCTCGATCGCATGCATGCATCTCTAGCTGCTTGTTTCTGCGAAAGGTGGCCCCCCAACAACTCGGGCTCCATGCATATTTTCATGATCTGCCGGTTGTGAAGTACCCCCCAAAACAAAATTACTTTAGTAATACGGGAAAACAGATTGCTTGCCTTCTTGCTTCCTAATTAGTTTCAAGAAGCATGGATTGTTAAAATTAACCAATCGATTGAAACCCTGCTAGCGCATGGTAGATCCGTCCATACTTTCAGACAAAATAGTGCACTTTGAAGTAGGCCCTTTTGCTTAAAACATCCATGTACAAGTACAAGCTTGAGCTGCATGCATAGCCATGATAGATAAGTATAAGCTTCGAAGAAATATTTACCAGCGACTAACCTTTGTAGCTGCCATCTTAAAACACACTCTGTCAGTCTGTTGTGCACATCGAACACAATATGTACATGATAAAGTCGCCAAAAATTTACATTGCTTTTATACCTTATTCAGGAGTCAACAATGCCATAGACTGATGGCAGGAATTTGTTACAAAAATATTGCTTCCATAGCTCATGTTCTACTATTCCTTGAGTAAAAGGAATGAAGTAGGAATAATAATAGCAAGGTCCACAGTCAGAATTTAGCAGACTGTTTTTTTTCTTCCACAGATATTGCTTTCCCAGTTGTGGGGTAAATTTTCTTTTACACACTAACACAGCCGGGTCTCCCCACTCAGGCCCATACTTACAGACTCAGTTGAAAGATAATGACCAGCCTATTATTCCCTGATACTAGAATTAACATTCCATGCATTGTAGATTTTCAGATGTCGTCAAAAACATCATTGGATTTCTGACCTTGGTTGGACCCCACTGACGTGTGCTGTGCACAGTTATGACCAGCTATTACCGTTATGGCTGAGAGTTTGAACTTGGTTTGAAACTTGAAGGTGGAGGTTTCAACATGGCAGGGTTGGTGGCCGGTGTGATAGTGTTGCGGCAAGAATGCATTAAAATAAACAGTTATAGTAGCCCCATTACAGTTTGTATCTGGAGTCAAAATTGAAAAATTTGTATTGAAGAGAACGTGTTTTATTTTATTAATTATATAAGTGTATTTTTTTTTTTTTTTTTGTATTATTTACCTTTATTGATTTTGCAAGAAGAGTTTTAGAACAATTGATAGTACTATCAATGACAGGGCCATCATAGGGGGTGGTGGGAATTTTTGAGCATTCTGGGAAGGTTTTTCAACTTTTTAGGACTCCTGACAAATCAAAGATTTTGGTTTTTATTAATTATGTTTTTAGAATATTCCCAAGCAATATAGCCCAAGTAACAAAAATATCCCATAAATTATTTAGTGACAGTTGTAAAATATGTTTTCTATTTAAAAAAAAATCAAAACATATCTTAGAATATTTTCCAAAATTACCAAAAGGCAATTTTCCTGAAAATACTGACGGGGGAAAGGTCAGGAGTCTAAAAAAATTACCGGAAGTTACAATTGCCGATTGGCTTATTATAGTCATAGCAAAATATAGCAATAGATGAGCTTTTTATTGCTTATAATTACTGACAATAGCCTATATTGGTGTGGAAGAGAAATAAAAATGTGTTATTAACATTGATATATGCTCAAACAAAATGAATTATCAGTAAAAATTAAATGTATACCATGAAAACAATTGACCATAATGATAAACTTGTTTATTTTAGTGGTTGTGAGACATGTGTAAAAAAAATTTGTGCCAGTGAAGTTAAAAAATTAAAAGAATACTTCAACGCACACAAATCAATTGTGTTTCAACATACTTTACTCTTCAGTATTTCATCTTAATGAATTTTCACTCATAATGAATTACTTTCAATTTCACTCTAATGAATTATTTCCAACTTTTACTTGCTCATACAAATCTTTTTACCTAAACATTCCTGAGAGTTATTTCTTCACTGCTACTACATTACTGCATTATCATGTATATTGTACTGTATTTTGTGATTAACAAAAAAGTTACAAATTATATTTCTAATTATTTATAAACAATAATATTTCTATCACATGCATTATGAACAATAAAATTAGTAGGCCTATGGCTGTGAAAAATTAGCAAAATCTGGTAAAAAAGGTATCAGCGTGTACTGTAGGAATCAATGTTGATCTTGTTCAAATAATTCATACACTGTGCCCCACTATATCTCCACTGTAAACCCCCCCCCCACAAATCATGGCAAATATGCCGAAATTTGAGCACATATTTAGGTTACAAAAATAACAAGTTCAATTTGATAGGCCCTATAGCAGATTATAAACATGACAAGTAAAAAAAACTTAAAGTGGAGAAATGTGAAAAAAAATTACTTATCCAAATTAGCTCAAATTGATGTATAGATTTGACACACCAATTGATATTGATTGAAATTCATAATTGATTAAAGATTTGACACCCATAAATCATGTATGAAAAAATAACTATTAGTCCAATCATGTATACTTTTGATAATTATTTTGATACAAACATTTCTTCAAGGAATACGTCATTCTGAAAATGTCATTTGCTCCAGCATACTTTATTCAAACAATTACTATTCATGAAAGGCAACTCATTTTTGTTCGTTTTGTTTCTATCAAAAGAAAGTGCATTGTAACTCTGTGAGTTTGTGTGAAAATTTGTTATAGCCCCCTCCGGAGAATAACCCTTTATACACTCATTCTGAATCCCAGACCAATTTCAAAAGTGCTTGGATTTTATTCTATGAATGCGTATTTAACAGTTGCTTGTATATAAGGCAGTGCTTGTATTAATTTTCATGTGGACAATGAAATATGGAAACAATTGATGAATATTAGAATATTGATTTAATCATGGAGTCTTTGGGGCTGGGGCATTTCGTTTTTTCAAAGGAGACTTCCCCATATTCACCCACCACACCCCAAAGGGGAGAGCAAATTTGGCAAAAGTGGTCTTTTACCAAAAATTTGTAACCTTTTCTTTCACAAAAATCTCAACACTTTTTTTGCTAGCCCCACTCGCAAATTCTATTTTTGTTGCCCTTTTGAGCCCAGGCTTTGTGTCGTTGACTGCAACACATTGCCAGAAGCACATAGGGATGTCTGTGTGTGTGTGGGGTGTGTCTACGGTCCTTTGCTCAAAACGGTTAATATTGCCTTGTGTATGAGTTCTGTAAGGCATACGATGATGTAAATTGGTGGAAAGGAGGGGAGGAGTGGGGTGGACATTGTTGGTGACCTCATCTGACCCTTGGCCCCAGTCCACAACCACGACGGCAGCCAGACGACAGAGGACCGCAATGTATTATGGGCAGCTATTGTTTTAATGTTTGTCGAAGGGGCTTCACGCTCCCCAACTCCCCAGTTACAGTACTGTTTTTACTGCCATTTGAAATCATACATTTGAAATGACTATTAAAGCACTGCTTTTACATATCAAACATGACATTTAGACCATGTTCAATATCAGTGGCGGCACCACAGGGGCATAGGGGGCAAAGAAATGACAGAAAAATAAGCTATTTGCAGGTCAAAAAATCCAACAAGATTTTGGGAGAAGAGAAAAATCATTTTGGCCAAAATTGATTTAAAATATCAACCATTTTTGAATTTGTGCCCCTCAAGAAGTCACCTTTATCTCAAAAAAATACTGTTCCTCCCATTCCCCCCCCCCCCCACAAAACGAGGTCATTGCACCGCACTGATTCAATATGCTATACTGCTGCATTAGGGGCTTTACTGCTAGCATAGGGGCTGTACTGCTTGGTTGGAAAATTTATTATTTACTGCTAAGCAGATCTACTGCTAATGGAGTCAATAAGTTTTACTGCTAGTTTGATTTTTCTTTTACTGCCTTTAGCATCACTACTGCTTTAGGGAGTCAAATTTTACTGCCTAGTTTGATTTTTCCTACTGTTAAAAATGTTGGCCTGAGCATCACTTACTGCTAATGAGCTGCTTAAATACTGCCTTATAATAAGCAGTATTGGTAATTGCACTGCTTATGGGAGGCTATTTAAGCCTTATATTGTTCTACTGCTAAGATATTGCTAAGAAACTGCTTAATAAGCCTTCCCCATTGGTATGATCGCCAGATTTAGCACGGTACAGGAGGCGGTGCAGGATGCAAAACGTCACACCTGGATGCGTGAATCGATATGAGTATGAATATGAATTGCAAGCAATTTCATAAGAAGTAAGAGCAGCGCAAGGTCTCATGCCAATACAAATAGCCTGAAACCTAAGCGCACCCCTTACTAAGAGAATTATTTGCTGAGCCCCCGGAAAGAGTGGCTCCTGCAAAAAAAACTGGCGCAAATAAAGCGACGTCACATAGAGGAGACTTCACACGAAAACCAGCACCCCCCTCGTGGCACAACACACCGGCGCATAACTGAGAGTTTTACTCCCAAGTATGAGTTTCTACAAGGCTTCAGAGCAGTCCGAGCCGTTAGACCCAATCGCCACCCTCTGGGCCCGTGACGGGCCGTGACGGAGACTGATGAGGGCGAAAGCGTCCCAAATCCGCAGGCCCTCGACGGCTACAGTACTCTGCGAGAACACCCGCACAGCGTACGGACAGGAAGACTGATTCATCACTTTACCTAATGCAGCCCCCCCCATAATCCCACCACTGGAGCCCCAAGGGCAAGCGAGTGAGAGGAGCGGAAAAAGAGGCGAATCTTGCGAGGCCGACAAAAGCCCACTCTGATTCAACATCTCTAGATCGAAGCCTACCCGGGGGTAAGCTTCAGGATCGTGTCACCAAGCTAATATACCATAATGGTTGCTAAAGATGAGACAGGGAAATTGAAATGCAAGATGTTATAAGATATTTATTATAGTTATTGGGTCTGCATTGTACATGAGGGGAAATAGAAGGGATTTAGGCCCATAATGAATCAATGTCAATACCATTCAAACCAACAGACTTGCTGATGATTCTCTAAATACTTGGATGTTCTTTCTTTAACCTGAAGGGCAGACTTCTATTGTAGTTGTTATGCAGTTTCTAAGTTTATTAACTTATTATGTTATATTTCCAATTGCAAACCAGTCTGTGCAGTTATGTTAATATAGAGAATAGCGATTGGTTAAAGTGGAACCTAAACATTCGGTCATTACATCATCCTTCAAGATGATTGGTTGTAGAAGTAATTGGCTGAGGTTAAAAGATCTTTGTAACATATAGTAGGGTCAGTTAGTTAAAGTTAGAGTTATAGTGTGGCAGCGACGTTGGTGCCAGATAGAGCAACTATGACATGTAATAAAACAGTAAGTCATAACCGTCCTCCATCTTTTGTGTGTCTCCTACTCATCATTTTGAGCTAAGATCCCCAAAGGAAAAAAAAGAGTTGTACACATAACCACACTGTTATATTTGGTGGAGGTCCGAATTAATTGGTGGAAAATCCAAATTTATTTGGCGGGAGAATGCTACTTGATGGAGCACGGGGTGAAAACTGGTCTAAATTTGGATGAAGCTGACCGGCACCAACATACGAGTCTAACTTGATGGAGAACTTGAAAACGACTTAGCAGAAGATAGAGATAAGGAATCCTAACTCAGAATATAACGGAAGAACACTAGCATGCTATTTAAAGATGATACTACAATTCGCCGGTTTGACCTCGCTACCGATATTGAGCTATAGTCGGGACTGTCTGCTATCAACGGCGAGCACAGGCTCGTTAAATAAACCTGTAGGTGTAAGAAAAATGTAATTTCTCTTATCCTTGGGATAAAGGATTCCCAAAAGTCCTCACCGTTCCATTTGTCAGCCTGAAGTCCACTGACAGCATGCGAGAAGACAAATCAACAGGAACTTTGTGTGTGGATTGCAACGAGTCCTGTATTAAGTTACCCTGCCACGATCTGACCAAGACGGAGACCAGAGAAAGCATTGCCCAAGTTGTGTGAATTTCAGCAGAGAATCCAGAAGTCCGTGCTCATTCTACTCAGAAGAAGTCAGTTTCCAGTGAGAAACCACCATGAAGATAATTTGAACTGAACTTATGCGAACTGGTCTATAATAACTACATTGTCTTATGTTGAATGCTAAGTTCCTTGATTTAATTGTAAATTTTGGTCTGTTATCGTTAGATTTCATACAAATGTGGAACGTACAGATCCGGCATGTTATACAGAAACATAAAATTTTATATGAATAGCATATTTAAATTTTTCATGTGTAAAATGGTAAAGTAACTAACATAATTTGATCATAAATATACAGTGTGAAACATACAGTAAAATCTGAGAATCACTTCAATCAGTATGCATACATTCTTAGGTTTTTGATATTGTTTATTTTGAATGTATGGAAGTCAACAAATAATTTTGTATAGATTTTCTGGTGTTGGTCCTTGTGGCATTCGCCAGAATCTACATGTATTAGCTAGACCTATTTTGAATCAGCAGTATAGGCCATAACCTGGCGGCGGCACAGTTTTAAAAATGATATGGATTTGGGTGTATCCATCAGGGCAAAGGCCACAAATGACACACCTTGTCCGCAAACGTGATAAGCTATAACTTAGTGAAGTCACACATAAGGAATTAGATGAATCAAGAAAACAAATATTATGATGGACATTAAAAATTTTTGTTTTTGTGCCAAATGCCCAGGACCCAATATTGAAACTATAATGTGATTCCAAGATTTCAAACAGACAAAATGCTAACATTCAAGATTAATTTTACCATTTGCTACGTTTTCCTTAGTTTACCTTAACCAGTCGACAAGGATGATTTGTGTTCAGATTGAGTATGTACATGAAACTTTTAAAAAAAAAAAATGTTAGATATACAAATTACACTAATTCATGAATGCTGTTAATCATTTCTGGTTAAGTTTTGCTACAGAGTTTTTAAAGAAAACACGTGCTGCTTAGGAAGAAAGACTTCAAAATTATGCTATCAACAATTGTCTCAGGTAACTCTGCTTTGCACATGTAGTTTAGGATATAATTTCTTAAATTTTGACTGTTTGAGATTGTAAGTTGCAACATTAACATTTGGTGTAATATATAACAAAACCGGAGGTTATTTGTTTTGCAAGGAAATGAGGTATGCACCAAGTAATATACTAATATTGTGTAAAGGAGGAACAGGGAAATTGGAATGCAAAGATGTTAATAGAGAATAGTTTATTTTAGTTATTTGTCTGCATTGGTAAAAGGATTAGGCCCATAATTGGGAATTCAATTCAATACCATTCAAACCAACAGACTTGCTGATGTTTATCCTAAATACTTGGCTGTTCTTTCTTTAACCTGAAGGGCAGACTTCTATTGTAGTTGTGTTAGTCAGTGTTTGTTTTCTAAGTTGTAGTACTTATTATGTTTATTTCCAATTAGCAACCAGTCTGTGAATTAGGTTATATAGAGAATAGCAATTGGTTAAAGTGGAACCTAAACAATTAGGTCCATTACATCATCCTTCAGATGAATGCTTGTAGAATAATTGATGAGGTATAAAGATAGTTGTTTTAACATAATTGTTGGGTCAGTTTATTAAGTTAGAGTTTTTAGTGTGGCAGCGACTTGGTTGCCAGAAATAGAGCACCTAGAAACATGTAAATAAAACAGTAATGGTCCGAACCCGTGCCTCTCCGCTTTGTGTCCTTCTACTACAATCATTTGAGCTAAGATCCCCTACACTTAACCTCACGGTTAATAAATATCACAGCAACTCCAAGTGTATCAAGTATCTTCCACCAATTGGAAAAGGCCAACCAGGAATTGACCCCATTCCCGGGGGAACATCCACTAGTCATACTATGCCTATTCCATCATGAAATAAAAAAGC
>JAMKCH010052198.1:0-15437 GCA_023653785.1 Ophioderma brevispina | reverse complement strand
TTAAATTTTCATTAGTATGTATAGAAATAAATATGACCTCGGTGGAAATCTTCCAAGTTTGGCTAAATGGTTTTCTCAGCTATGTTACATTCTACATTCAGTTTTCCTAACTGAAGTTTGAGTCAGTGAACGATTTTAAATGAAATTTGGGCTTATACATTTGTTCCGGTTCGTAGGAACTGTCAATTCTCCGCAAATCATTAAGGCTAATACATTTTGTCATTATCCTAAGATAAGTCAACTAAATTCAAGGAAATGTTTTTCAAAATTTTCCTCACATGTTTTTCCTTCATGTCTGCAGTTTCTTGAACTCCTAGAGTCCTAGAAATGTTTCTTATTCCTAGCATCATTTATAGCATGAGACAACGTGCAATAGCGGTAACATCCTTTGAGAACATTTTGTAATTTTTTGAATTTTTGCATTTCTTATATCGTTGGAGTTTTATCATCTTTTCTTTTCTCTTAATCTTTCTTTTTTTCTCTCTACTTCATTTTTCTTCCTCTTCATTTTTCTTTTCTTTATTTTTCCTCTTGCACATTTTTCTCCTTTTATGATTTCCTCAATTCTTTTTGTCATTCATAGGAGACGGTGATGCTCACGCACTTTCTGGGACCCTGCATATATATATGAAAAATTCTACTCTTAGATTTAAAAAAAAAATCGGGAAAATTCCGTACAGGCAAATTCAGGGGTAGGCCTATCACTTTCATTCTTCGGAGGGGGGCACTTATAAAATTCAAAACGGAATCCTTCCGTCGTTCAATTAGACCAAAAGAAAGGCCTACCAGCGCTCCCCTATGGTTGACCAGGAGGTCTGACAAAGACAAAAACAAAAACAAAGACGATTTATTTGTATAACAGATATTGATTAAAACCTGAATACCATTTCTCCCGGCCATGGTTCATTTGAAATCGGCAAAGGAACCATGAAAGATTGCACTGTTGTTCTCATTCGGTGTGTTTCGTATCATACTGTAGTGTTTGAATGTTGTAATATGGCGCTGTTTAAGCTGCTGCCTCGACGTTGCATTCTGTCTCTGTCTTAGTAATATTAAGTTGTAAAGTCTCTAGCAATTTGGCCTACAGGCCACGATTTGAGATTAAATAAACCTTGATTATTATTAGTATTATATTATTTGCTTAATGTGAATTTGTTATTTTTACGCGTGTGCGCAAAAATAACAAAATCAATTAAAAGCAAACAGGGCCTAATTTCGGAACAATATTGATCAATAAAGTATGACCGGTTGACCCGATAACATAAATAATCAAAAAGGGGAGTGAAAAACAATTGATATCGGGTTTGATTATGCTGCTTATTAGTATTTAATATGCGATACGAAATATAGGTCTCTAACCGATGGGCCAGTGTGGTCAAAACGGGTTTTGAAAGTTGAAAATAATTGTTTGTTTTTTCATGTTTTGTTAGTTGATATCTAGGGCATGTTCAGGATATAGGGGGTGGTAAGTCGGGTAATGCCGAACCCCATTCGATTGAAGCCAATAGTCATGTGTTAAACAAGGTTTGGTAAAGATAGCTATATCAATAAAAAGTGTACGCAAAACTCTAACTATACACATGTTTGTCTTAACTCAAACCTGTTAGAAAAGAAGTTTGATCAAAACAAAAAAAGCGTTCGTTAGGGATTACCCGACACCTCACGGATAATGCCGAACGTGGTTTTTTCAATGGCAAGTCCTTGGGGACAAAATAGACAATTTTTGTTCTTGCCAACATAAAGTTATGATAATAATGTATATTGAAAAGTTCGATGAGAGTTTCAAATATAGGATGAGAGTGGGACACACCTATATGGGTTGCCATCATGGGAAACGGGTCGTCGGGATACCCCAAACCAGGTGAACTTTGTAACGCGTTCCTTTCATTAAAACTTCGTCATGAACGGCCCCCTATTGTACATGATTTTAATTGTGAAGGAAACCTAGTCCTATTAAAAATTAAATCCCTTTCCCCTCTTCTTATAAATGTGATAGGTCTCCAGAAAATATGTTTGATATCATTTTCACTAAAAAGTGTTTGTAAATATCGACGATTTTCATTTTGGTCAGTTTACATTTGAATTAAAGTAGTCCAAAGCAGCTAACACCCATTAGGGTGCGTAACACGGTCCCCTCCCTTCGCAATATAGCGAAATATAGCTGAGTCGGATTACCCGGTTCCCGGCATATACCCGACTCTCCCCATAACTAAGGATTTACCAATCGAAACAGTCTCGTATGGCGACCGACGTTAGCAGCAAATAAGAACACGGCTAGCAATGAAATGGCGTTACCATATAATTTACATATGAAAGGAATAATGAAGGGCCTAACTGAGCCTTGCGATCCCCGCCGTTTAATATCGAAAACTATAATATAAGATTAAGCCAAGCACTTCACAAAAAAATACAGTTTCGTTTCTTTCTATGTTATCAACATTCTTATCAGTGGGCGGGTAATAAGCAAACACGCCAAGTATCAATTGGTTGTTGCCCATCTATATGAGGCCGATATTAGATAGTGCAGTAGTCGCGCCAAGTGTTTACGCCCGCGTGTATAAGGTACGCAGTGCACGCAACTAGTATGGGTTGGGTCATTTTTTGACAGCGGGGGAATAATTGTTCCCTTTTTGACTAATATTATGAAATAAAAATATTTCCGGTGGATTTAAAACAACCAACAAAACTAAATAGAAGGGAATAAAAGATTAGGATTTGTTGTTTGCCTATCTAATATGTGTCATATTGGAGGGCAGTCCAATATTTTACGTCGTGGATGCCGGCGGCATCTTTATTCTCTAATCAAGGAGTGCCATATAGGTTTGCATAACTTTCACTAAATGCAACACTTTGTCAGTATATTCCATACATCTGTTAAAATATCTATTCTAGTATCTTTGAAAGCCAGGGAAGTATCGAAACAGAGTTGGTCATTTGAAAATAATCTCTGTCATCTTTTTTATATATTAGAACAAACATCAGATAGAAAGAGAGGAATATGGTAAGTGTGTGCTTTGCTAATTGTTAGTTCCTCTTACATATAGCTTCTGAGATATCATGACCAGGACTTTCTTTTTAGGAGTCTTATTTTTATCAAATTGATAAATGATCGTGTGATCGGTCGATCCCAACCTCATGCTGCTCGTCCCCCTCTATAGTTGGGCTGCAAACTCTATATATTAAAACGCAACTTGCATGGGTAGCGCATCGGATTGGGAAGTAATTGTTATCACGTTTTCCTCCTTTTTCAGGTAGCACCCGCCAGTCCTCGCCAATTAGACATTTTGCGTTCACAGCGCGCGTGCGTAATTATTTAACACCTGATGATTTTGCCAACGACCGGTGTGAAATGAGATAGGGTCCGGAAGGATTCATAGTCGGGCTCCATATAGACGACAACGGAATTAAAGCGTGGACTAATGTTGGGTGCAGAGTCTCAAATCGGAGTCGATTGCCCTAGTGTTCACCATGTTCCCGGACTGTGAGCAGGAGGCCAATATTCCTGCCACACCGTTAGGGTCTTCTTATTATAGTGTCCAAACAATGTGGTTCTCAAAATGATCAAGCCAGAGATGGGTAAAACGTCTGGCTGCTTCACTGAAGTTCCGCAAGGGGCCTTGTTGGTGCAGGGTTTGATCCAGCAGTGGCAGACCAAGAGGTGTTACAGTGTCTGTGGTGCTGGTCCACAACCACAGGTAGTATCCGATCTGCCTTCCACCTAGATAGCCCCACTTTTTTTCGGCAAGCGAACCTTAGATCGGCCAGTTTTTCTGGTTCTCATCATATTGATGCATCGCCATTCATCCCATTAGGAGTCAGCTCCGGGTGGAATATTCTCGCCAGGTTCAATACCGATAGATGTTACTTGGTTGATGGGCAAGTCTTTCTTTCCACAAGGCGACCTCTCTTTACATCCTTAGAGACTGGGTTAAAGATGTTGGATTTGCTAAGAAAATCTCCTAGATTAAGGCGGTTGGCAGCAGGATCTGTCCAGACATAGGGGGCTTCACATTGGATACTTGGCAGCTACGCTCTTGCATCTCGCTACGCACGACGCGATGTCTGGTGGAGCAATCCTGCTAGGATGTTTAAAAAAAAGAGTTGTATTACGTTGGTGTTGGACGGAGGCATCCTCTGATAAGATGGCAGGAGGCATTTAAGCATGGATCAAGTTCTTGGCATGGGTGATCTTTTCCATACAGGGCCGGCAAATCTGCACATGAGTAGCACAGGGCAAGATGCCGTCGAATCTTAGGGTAAGTGGGCGAGCACCCCATCTGGTGGCCAGTTGGTTTGTTCAAGATTTCTATTGCGTGAAATACTTTACTCTTCGTTTTCAATGTGGGTCTTATGAGAGAGTGCGGTCCAAGCTGACTCTAGGTAGACAGGGTGATCACAGTGCTCCATGGAGTTCCAGACCAGGTAACTTTAAGCTGCCGTTTGGCTACACGATTGAGTCGTAGATGGAAAGCACACACCTGTGCCTTTAATGGATTTTACACGTAGGTGGTTTCCTCATTAATAATGGAGTGAGTTCATCCAAGCTTTGGAGAGTCTCTCTTCAACACTGTGAAGTCGGCATCGTTGTGCACTAATTCCAAGATCGTCTGCCTAAATAAAACGACGGTTCCTGCACTCCTAGGTGGTTCGTGGTATATAGTTGAACAGGAGAGGTGCAAGCCACACTTCCCTTGTGGTAGACCAGTCTTGAGCCTACGCCCAGCGGCTCTTACTTCGCTCCTAGGCTGAAACAGAAGACAACATCCTGTAGCCAGCAAACCACGGATAAGCTCAGTCAAGCGGATGTCCTTGGTAATTCCAGGATCTTATGGAGTAGGATCTGTGATTAACAGTGTCGGTATGCTGCTGAGAGGGTCGACGAAAACAGCTTACGGTTTACATACCTTCTCGAAACCTCCGCAATGTGTTGAGTTATGTTGAGTACTTGGCTTGTTGTTGATTTGCCTCGCCGGAGGGAAACCTGCCCTGGTCCTGGAATGAGGTGTCGTCTATCACAGGTGCAATACAGTTGAGCAGGAGATGTTCAAAAAGCTTGGAGGGTATGACTAAGGAGGATATAGGTTCTGAGCTCTGGGTTGGAGGATCTCCCGGATTTCGAGTGCCATAAAATGTGATTTCCTCCAGATCTTTGGGAACCGGTGGAAATAAGGATGGCAGCAATTGTTAGAGCTCAAGAAGCCATTCATTTGTGTGGCCAAGATTTTTTAGTGCTCAGTAGAGATGTGTCAAGGCCTAATGCTTTTCATGGTTGAAGTAGCAATACCGGATTCCAATTCGTCCATGTTGAAAGGGGCGGGCGAAACCAGGGTCACCACTATACCTCTTATGTCGGTATGTGAACCGGGCAGTCGTCGCCCCCAATCATACCTCGCTTTTACATCGCGTCTGCGGAAATTATTTAAAAACACTTTGCTTGAGGCCAACAGACTGTAGGTATCACTCTATAATAGTGCTGATCGCACCAGGACGCGGTGTGAACGCATCGAATCGTGGTGCAATGTATCGAGCTGTGCATTTGTGATTCGCGTGCTGCCAGTACGCTTGGGGAAGAGCCCTAGAGATAGGGGGGGAATGTACAAAACCCACTATGCAAAAAAACCGGTGTGTAGAATTTTTTGTTGTCCGCCGGATGCATAATACCACCTAAAAGCAGAGAAGGAAATAAAAGGAAGCCCATGACAGAGGGGGAGGGAGATATGGTAATTTGTAAGAAGGAAGAGAGATTGTCAACAGAAAGAGAAGAGAGGACCGGAGAGAGAGGAGAGAGAGAGGGAGAGAGGGGGGGGGGGGGAGAGGGGGTGGGGGGGGGGTGGAGGAGGGAGAGGGATGGTCGAGTTTTAGGACGAAAAATGCGAGAGAAAACTAGAATGCAGCCAAGAAAATGAAATTAGTAGAGGGGCAAATATTGAGGGGAGGGGGGGAGAGGAGAGATGGTCGAGGAAGAGACGAAAGAATCAGCTAGAGAGAGAGAGAGAGAGCGAAGGAAAAACGTAATTTTGAGGAGAAATGTTGGGGAGGATATAGAAAAAGAGGAAGCCAGTCAGAGAGGACAGACTAAAAGCAAAACAAACAAGTAAAAACAAAAGGGGAATTCAAAGAGGGGAAGTAAGAAGATGAGAGGGAAGTGCTCGGAGCCCAAATAGACGCCGCAGAAAGAGAGGGATAGTTTGTTGCCCGGGTAATGTCGTACAGTACTAATAGAGAAAATAGAGAAGCCGACAAAAAGAGAACAGAACAGAGACTTCGAGAGGCAGAGAGAAAGAGAGAGGCTAGAGAGAAGATAGATACCAGACAGACAGACAGACAGACAGATGTGATAGAGAAGGAATGAGAGTTAAAATATAGAAGAGAGAGAAGCAAGCGCAACGTGATAAAAACCCACTAATTCTATTCCCACTAAAATTCAAAAGTTTTGGACGCAGCGAAATGCGTATACCATAGTGATCAAGGTAAATCAGTTTTAGACAGAATACGGGATGTTTTAATTCGATGGGAGGAGGATTCAAGCTTCAGTATTACGGAACTTACAGTGTTATATGCCTCCATTTTTTCGATAAACTTTTAAAATATTAGTTTCTCAATTTTATTTGAGAAAAGATTTCTCACGGGAAAAGTACTTTGTTTCCCTAAAAAGAGAAAAGGGGAATACCCCTAGTTTTTGTTTTTGCTAAGTGCCCCTGTCTAGATGGCACAATAGGGGAAGTGGGGAATTCCCCCAGAATGCTACAACTTAGAAACTGAGTCAACTTGTTTTATGCTTTACATCAAAACTGTTGAGGGATAGGTAATTCCCCATAAATTTAAATGTGAAATTAAATGTAATTTTTGTGGAATCTGATTGATGGTGCTAGGTTATGTTTATGCAAATGATGCTGTTGTAATGCTGTTTTTAGACTGCGACTTTGTGAACTCAGTAATATATGTGAAGATTTGAGTTAAGTCTCCGTCAGCATTGCATCACTTATACAGTATGGTGATAGCTAGTTTTATCTACAATAATGGTAGATGCTCCACACAGTGCCAGGTATTATTATATTTTTTCCAATTCCATGTGAGTCGAGTGGGCTTAATTAGTCTACTGTCGTCTTTGAAGCCGAAAGTGCTGGGAATCAAAATAGGATTCGCAAATTGTGGACAAATAAATCGTGGTGATTATCTTGACAAATATACTGTGATTATTAACTGTCATCGCGGGAATATTTCACCTTGTCGTCTTGAACTGCTTGGACAAAAGTTATCTTCAGGACTGAGAAATTCCAATGGAATATTACGTGAGGATTTATAATTAAGCGTGACTTTGCATGCTGTCCATTTGGAGTCTTCGCTGTGAGACCTTCTAACGTTGAACTGCAACGTTACTTTTTAGTTGAGACAAATGAATTCTGCATATGAGTACATAAATTGTTAAGTGTATTTGGAAGTGTATAGATAATTTCATTTGACATACCAATTCTTGAACCAAATTCAAAGATCATTAAAACTGTTTTATATACAAAAGTCAGATCAACTTTGTGCACAGGCTCCTTATTGTGTTTGAAGGTATTTCTGACCTTAGATGTCTACGAGTCATCATAACACCTGAATTTTTGAGAGTCGTTTTGTTTCAGTGATCCGCTGTCTGTTTCAGAGATCGCTTCCGATCGCTCCCGTTTCACTGATCGCTCCCTTTCACTCAGCTAGTGGCCCCCCAGTTTGCCCCCCCCCCCCCGGCCGAAAGAAAAATGAGGATTTTTGGCAACATTCGGCGATTGGGGCAAAAAATCACCAAATTTGGGAAAAAATCTTCCGATTTTGGGGCAAAATTGGTTAAAAATCTCAAATATTTTTGATACTTCCCCCCCAGAATTTCCTTTGCCCCCCAAAAAAATTCACTTTGGCCCCCCCCACCGTTTGCCCCTCTCCAGAAAAAGAGGTCTGGCGCCGCCACTGCCGGCACAATAGGATTTGACTCCGCGTCCAAGTAAAATTAGGACTGAGCACAAAAAAGTAATGTTTGTCGTACATTGCAAAACTTTTCATGAAATCGAAAAATGATGCACAGGCCTATAGTATATCGTATTAGTAAAAACATCACTTACATTCAGTCATCATCGCTTATTACCTGTTCACTGTCACTGTCTTCCGTCAGCTTGATATGGAGAGCAAAACTCGATGATAGAGGGCAAAATTGGACATATAGCGCTGTAAACTCGACCTATAACGCTGCACACTCGACAATGGCGATGAAAACTCGATACACATCGCGCGCGTGAAACTCGACATGCGCGCGCGGGAAAACTCGCCATAATTTTATACGTGGAGCGTAACCTTGGAATGAATTTATGTCAAACTCACATATAGGAGCACAACTCGATGTATGAGGGCAAACTGACAGATAGCGCTGTAAAACTCGACATATAGCTCACCACTCGACATATGCGAGGAAAACTCGTTACACATCTCGTAAACTCGACATGCGCGGAAACTCGCCATGTTTTGATTCGTTTAGCGTGCTCATAAAAACCCCCTTCGTAAGCTGTGCGATCTTCCTAAAGATAGCAAGCACCTTTGGCCCTTTACCCTGTTTCCGATGAAGTACATGTAGTAGGCCAGATGTGCTGTTCACAGAATTTAATGCATATTAAACAACTTGAGTCAAAGAGTACATTGCTTACTTATAAACGGGCCATCAACATGATCAAGGTAACTAAAATATCCTTCTTTTTCGGAAAATGCAGTACAGCTTCCTCTTCTTTTTTTTTCACACAACTTTTTCAATGTCGTATCTCAAAATGTGCAAACTACTTCTTTATAATTTCAATGTCAGGACCACAGATTCAAATGGTCAGGACTCAGAAATGTCTATTGAATACATCTCAGATGACAAGAGTATTTTGGTTTTCCCAACACTATTTACCTATTAGTTCTTATGAGAGTGTTAATGCATGAACACAGTGCTGTTAATATGATCTTATATAGGTTTCTTTGAAGGAAATATCACATGTCATTTTACCGAATTTCGGGCAGTAAAGTTATATGACGTTCCTTATTATTTTTTGCCTCTGTACACTCCAGGAGTATCCGAAAAAAATACACATTTTATGTACCTTCAAGATATACGCCATTTTTTCAGTATTCAAACACAATTAGGCATTTTGATGGAAGGTAATTCCAGGCAGTGGCCTAACAGCGGGGGGGGGGCACGTTGCCCCCTGACGACTTTGCCGGGAAAATGTTTGGCACAAATTATGCTAAATCACCGTTTTTTATGCCCTCTGACCAGAAAAATTGGCCTTTTGACCCCCCTGATAGGGAAAATTTCCCAAACCTGGGAAATTTGCCCCCTCAGAGCGGGGCAGTCTCGATACGCCACTGAATTGAGGGAACTTTACACAGGAAATACCGTAAAATAAAAAGGAATGTTGATTATCTTTTCGTTAAGATTTTACTCAATTACTTGGAACTTGCTCATATGTTTTTTTTTTCAGTTCCCATTGAAACTTTTATTAATATCGATTAACTTCGTAAAAGGAACTAGATTTTGACAACAGTATTTAAAATTGCTAATAGTATAGGTAGGCCTATTTTTTTATTCGTAAACACAGCTAATAACGTTTTCAGAGTAGCCTACACTCTAAAAAAAAATTCAAAACCACGAAAGCTGGACAGCCCTTGCTTTCTCTTTCTCACCTTTCCATAAACCTTTCTTCCCTTTTCTACCATAGTCTTTTTCATTGATTCTCATCATACACCAAACACATATCAAAAATTACAGAGGAAAAACAATGCTCATAAGTTTTAATCAGTGCTAAAATTTTTGGGCCGGTTTTTGTTCTCGTGTCAGCTTAAGCGTTTGCCATGCGTGACAACTTGTCATCAACGTTGTTCCACCTCAATATCGCGTTGGTATTTAGCCTACTAAAAAAGCCGTTATTTTCGAAGTACAGAAAAAGTAGCTTGGTGACCCCTACTTTTTCTTCAAGTATCGACAGATCTTGTTAGTGCGCAACTTTTATTAAAATTTTGGACCAAAGTTTTTGAACGATTTTTTTTAAATTAAAAAAGTCCATGAAAAACATGAATTTTTCATAGACGTGTACAAGTTTTGGAAAAATAGACTTTTAAAAGAATTTTTCTCAAAAACGAATTCGGTGACCCCATATTTTTATTTCTGATATTTGACGTACATCGATGAAAGTTCATTCGTACGAAATCTTAACAAAATCTATCAAACGGATCATCGTGCCCCAATCACCCTAAGTAAACGCAATTACCAGAAAGGATTTTTAAGTTTAAAACGCGTTAGTTTTAACTCCGCCCAAAGCAATTCGAAATTTAAACTAGGACCGGGGCTAGTTTAAGAAGTATTTTAGATGGGTGTTTCCACAAGGTGACACGGCCAATGCACGTCCAATTGACAACGGCAAAAGTGCGTATCATTCTCGCCCAGTTGGTGCATCACCTGAAAGCTACGGAAAACCAGATACACTTTGTGCGCTCAAACATAAAATACATGAGCTTTATACACTCAAGTGCGTATTAAAAATAACGACGATTGTTACTCGCGTTTAAGCTTCTGTTTTTAAGCAAGCAAGCGTGGTTTTTTTAAATATTTTAAACACGTTTTGCTTAAACGCAATTTTAAATTTCCGCGAGTTTAAGCTTAAACAAGTTTAGGATTATGGCTATATGTTTTAATTGGTTTTCAATAAAGTGAGATTATAACACAATAATATAATTTGTCTTGTATGTATTGGAGGATGTTTAGGCCTGTATCTCAAAAACGATATTAACGCTAATCAACTGCGTTAAATAGCAATTTAAAAAACGCCCCGCTAAAATAAAAGAAATTCTAACAGATGGTTAACTTTAAACGCTGTTTAAATATAAGCCGAACAACGTTAAACATGCCTAAAAACGTTGTTAAACTTAGACTTGTCCGGGGGTAGTAAGGCCTGTTTAACTTCACGTTTTCATCAAATGCCTGATATTTTCCGCTCTATGTTGTGGACTCGTGGTTGACCAGTTACTCCTTTATTTTCTCTTATATCTTTCTTTTCCCGAGTCCTCAGTTCATTTCTTCTCGCCCTTTCCCTTTTGGTTCTATTTTCATGATCGTGTATATCTGTTACAGTATTGAATGATCGCAAAATGCGGCACAACGACATAAAGCAGTTTTAATAAGGCATGGGCTTTTGTCTCCATCATTCAACAAATCTAAAGCTCCTTGCGTAGCGCGACATCTTGAAATTTAACAGTGGGCTTCATGCGTTTGCATTACAAACTACGGAAGATTGGTTGGCATTAAAATATTGTTCACGCAAAACGTAATGATCATAGGCGAAGATAGTCACCAGTTCGGTGGATGATAATTTACGGGCGTTGAAATACCGGGTTAGAGCTAAAGACTGTTAAAATATTAACCTGAGTTTTTTCTTTAAACAGTGCGTTTAGATAACCACAGTTTAGGCCTAACCACCGTTTATTAAAATGTTTTGACTAATACGGCCCTCAAGTCTATTCAATATCGCTGGTTAGTTATTACTTTTGTAAATTTCTGCGCCAGACAACCCCACACTCTTCGTTTCCCATTTAGATAACCTCATTTCATCTTATCTTGTGATTGCTTATTTCCAGAAATTACTTTGCATAAGCTATATGTGATGTTTAAAACGAAACCAGCCATTTTCATGACTGTTTACAAATCTGGGTAACAGTTCATATTTGAAATTTAACTACTTAGTTATCCAGTAGACATGGATGGAATTTATTAATCTTTCCCTGGAGATGGGCAGCGCACACAGTGTTGAAAAAAAAAAAAAAAAAAAAAAACCCATATGCGGTTGGCCGGATTTCGGGACTGACCGGCGACCTCCCGTTTCTAGTGACGGAGCTCTAACCAACTGAGGCCAAGCTGGGTTGGTTTAGAAGAACGATAGGATATCATCTATAGGTGGTTTAGGTCGAAAGGGGTCTTCGCTTCTAGCGGATAGCATCATAACGGTTATTACATATACAATTATATTTGTTTTGAAATTTAACTACTTGGTTGCCAGGGATAGGAATGGATGGATATTTATTAATCTTCCCTGGAGATGGTTACGGGTTTAAATACACGTGGTTAGATAAATAAACTTTGAGAATACGGCCCAAAAGTTTTTATTTTAACTTATACTCAAAATCCAATCAGGCGCACATTTTAAATGCTGACAATTAAATGGTATCGAATTTTTAATATCAGCGAGTCTCTACCACTGTTTTGGTTTAGGACTTCTGTAGAAGGAACACTTAATTGAGGCCGTATACAAAAAAAAGATATTTAACGATCGTCTAACTGAACAATCGCTTTATCTTTGAAATAGTGAGGTGGTTTGGATAAATACGGAACTTCCACTGAAATTATGAAAAAAAAAACGTTATGTGTCTTTAAAGGGTCTTTATAGAGAGAATGTGATTGTTTGTACAAGGGAACAAAATATGAATATAAAAAAAAAAAATGTGAATTGCATTACCATTTTTCAAAAATCAACATACCTAACTACTTTTTCAGAGATAAAAACATGCCATGCCCATGAAGCGCAAAGACAATGAGCTCACTGACTGCCTGATTCTGTAGTATGTCTGTTAGGTCGCTTATCCACATTCAATTGGGAACAAATTTTGTTTATATAATGACCCGCTCCTTTGAACACTTAAAATGCATAAGGGGGGGGGGGTTCCTAGGGACCATGTTTGGTTTTCGGCAGCACTGTTTTTTAACGCTGCAATATATTGGTTATATTTTGTTGTCATTGTCTAACTTTTAGTGCGCTTGCATTGGTGCAAAAAAATTCAAATCCATCGGCGCCGTTTGCGGTAATTAGAATGGGTGACCCCTAGGAGCCCCCCCCCTATGCACTAACGGAAGTGCCCATGACAAAAATATAAAAATCTTAATAGAGTTACTGTGTGTGATTAGGATTTTCATAATGCATACACTAGTGACATAAACCAAGTAATAATTAATCAAAAAATCTTGGAAAGGATAGTAGGCCATTGGGTGTTCATAACATATTTTATATACATGTTATAGCGGGTTTACTGTAGGAACCTTATGGTAAAATTATACAAGAACACTAAAAAAATATAAACACATGACGCGGACATTTTATGTTTGTGCTTATATGTTAAATATAGTTTCATCCTTCCCAATTAAAGCAATCAGCCAAAGTCTGGGTGATTCAGTTTGCAGTAGGAAAATGCAGCAAAAAGAAGAAGACACAGAAACAAATAGTTGTCTTTTTCACACATTTGGACGCAAAATAAAATCAATGTTTTGCCCATAATTTTTCTATGAACAATTTTTTTCAGTTTTTATTCTTATTGTTGATGTTTTGATATCCTTCTTAACATTGTGGTGGATTTCATCTAAAAATTCAAGTTCCTTTGGGAAAGTGGTTATTAAGAATGGGTCGGTCTAGGAAACCCCCACCCCCTTATGCCCTAAAGGAGTGAAAAACCCTTATGCAGTTAAGTGTTAACCACATGCTTGGGCTCTTTTTGGATGGACCAATTATGGCCGTTAGTGCCTCAATTACGAAGCCAATGTTTCCAGATCACATTGTATAGAGATTCAGTGGTGCTGGGCAATGGGTATAAGTTTATAGCACTCAGTCAGTGAATTTGAGACCGTTTACCAAATATTTGCCAGGTCATTTGGGGGAACCATCTAAAAAAAACCAAAAACAAAAAGCTAAACAAAGAATAGGACTTGTTGGACTCATTGTTCAATGCATATTTTAGGCTGAAATTTGAATCTGCCCATGAAAATAAATATATTTGAAATATTTTAACCCACAAGAGTCACAAAATTGATAATATTAATTGCGTGTATCGCAGTGTACTCGACATCCGCAGGGAGAGGGTTAGATAGTACAGTACTTTAACGTATGATATACCTTTGAAATTAATAAGCACCTTCGTGTATAAGCCTTTACAAAAGCAATTACCAGAAGCCTTCAAAGGTTCTTTCATAATTATCCAGGACAAGAATAGCTTACCGATAATGATTTCCAAACAAAAAACTACCTTTGCAAGTAGTAAATCAATAAGAGTAGAAGGCCCGACAAACATGAGAATACAATTATCAAACTTTTACGGGATACATGGCAAAATCCAATTAAAAACTTCAGATCACAAATTAAAAATCAAATTGTTACACAAAGTATTGTTTATATTGTTTGGATCGTTACATTCGGATTATCAATTTGTATGCGGTATCACACATTTGATTGTTCTCTTGGTATATTTGTTTTGTTAAACTGCCCATGGTTTACGTGTTTGTATGTGTTAACCATGATATATGCCGTTCTCTTGCAGGCCCTAACATAAGCGTTGCTGCCCGCACATATGTGCAGCTGAAGATTGAAAAATGGGCCAGGCTGAAATAGTAAAAATGTGCAGTTGAAAATGCCAACTACCACAAAAGAACAAAAAGAAGCATAAAAAAAAACGTCGCCTGTGCCCGCCAGCTGTTTGACCCCCTACAGGTTGTTCTTTTATTTTTATAACAAGTTTCAGCATGGCAAACATTTTGACCACTGATATATGTAGGGACATGCAAGAGCTACTGTATTTACTGTGCAAAAAAAATCAGAACAAAACCCATTGCTGGAATTTGCATATAGGACTACACAGTTGTGATTTTGTATGTTGACTAGCACCCTCTATATGCCATTTCTCCATAGAAAGACATGCAAAACTAGAGTTTTAAGAAAAAAATTCATATTGCCTGCAATGAAATTTCATAAAAATTTTAACAGGATGTGGAATATAAATAATCCAGAATTAGTTGTCAAAACTGTGTCCCATTTGTTTTGGTGTTATTCTATGACCTGCGACATTAGATTTCTGCAGCAAAAGAAGTGGTCCTCAAAAAACCCTCAAAAAATCAAAAAAGGCATTGGGAGGATTTCCAGAAGATCCTGTGCTGGGCCCCAGACAGACATGACATCATTAGAAAGTGCATTGATTGTTCTGAACTACCAATTCAAAAGGTGCTTGTTTGGTCAGATACTGACAAGAGTAAAGATTCCACACTACAAAGAATCATGTCCTACCCATCTTGTCGGAATTTTCCCGGTTTGAGGATAGGTCTTTATACCAGAATTATCTAAATGTAAAAATGTTCGGCGGCTTCCAATAGTGACATGTCTGATTATTTACTTCTTTAGGAAACAAGTTGTTTTGTATACAACTTCACCCAATTTCAAACCTCAAAGTGGTTAATTAGTAAGATATTAACTAACTAATTATGGACGCATTTGCAAAAAACCTTAAAATCAGCATAACATGCACAATATTTGTCAAAAATATTTCTGCGCATGGCCCCCCACAGCACTGTGTCTGCATTATGATGTATTCGCGTTTCACATAGTAACGTATTTGTGCGGCGTATT
>JAMKCH010052197.1:0-10458 GCA_023653785.1 Ophioderma brevispina | reverse complement strand
TCCAGCATGTTAATTGGCGACGCATTGTTCTGTCCGATTAGTCACTGACCTTGGAAACAAAGGCACAAGTTGTGACAGTCGCTGTCAAGACTGCTAGTCGATTGGTTGCGAGTGTTGATGCCAAGAAAGGACCGGTCCCATGAAGACAACCCGAGGACGGGACCCAACTCTTCCATAACTACAAAAGACCACATTTCTTTCAAAAACGGCTGCAGCTTGTTCACAATTACAAGACATAGCGAGCTCAATCGCCGATCGAGCAGTAGGCGATCAAGCATGGTCATGTTCAGTTCTCAATCAGTCGCAGACCTTAACACGACAGCACAAGTTGCTGTAAAGACTGCAAGTCGGCAACTTACCTTCTGTATTCGCCGAGTTAATCGCCGATTTAACAGTCTCCAGTTGGCTGTCTTTCTCTCCCTTGGAAGCAGCTCATTGCGACCACTTCCAACTGCACACAAAAACTCATGATGCGCACCAATTCATCGGCTACCACTTCCAAACCCGCTCATGTGTTCAAGAGGACCTTCCCGATTCCAAAACCCGCCACAATTTTTTAAGCTGCAAGAGAAAATGTGCTCCGGACCACACAAGACTACAGAAGACAGTACAGAACAGGCCGTCCCAGATCTTGGCAAAATACACCTGAAAAAAGAATATTACTAACGATTTTTGAAAACTGGCCAATCGGCAACGAGTCTTGAGCAGTCTCGAAGCGGTTTTCTAGCAAATAATGGGTAAGACAAAGACAAATGTACAGAAAAGGCCCGACCTTGCTCAACATTACACTGAAAACGAAAAACTGCTCACGATTTTCGAAATTTGGCCACTCGGCACCAGTCTGGAGGCAGTGTGGAAGTGGTTTCTAGCAAAAAGTCGGCTGTGTGAATGAGCCTTACACTGCAGTGACTTTATGAGATTAGATTCTTACCTTGGAATTTGGCTACAGAATTGTCTGAAAATAACCAAAAGGGTGATTTTGATTTGGTTATATGTCAATATAAAACATATGCTACACAATACGAAAAATAGGAAATTTCACAATTTTTGTTACCAAGAAACTAGCTAAGCCTTATTTAAGAAATTAAATAAAGGGTAAGATGTAAGGGTTTAGACCAAGAATAATATGGCTGAGGCAGTAAAAACATGAATAAGGGGCGAGGCGAAGCCGAAAAAGGGTTTGAGTCCCAGATTCAAATGTTTGTAATGTCGATGACAATTATCAGAATAAACATGGATATTTCACCCTTTTATTTCTATTCTAATACCTTAAGAAAATAATACCCAAAAAACTGGCATTTCTTACAAAATGTAACAGTTGTATACGACTTTACAGCGCGTCTTGTCATCTCACGTTGTAAATGTTTGAGGTGGGCGCATATAGTGGTGGGTGGCAGGCACCAAAAAGAAGTGCGTTTTGCATCACCACATAGTGTGTAATCGCGACAATTATTGCAGAATAATGGGCAGTTTTTTAACACTACCAATCAAAGAAGTGTGTCTATGGAAAATGGGCAGTAGAGGTAATAGAATAATCCTTTATGGTGCTTTATTTTTTTATATAGACCGCTGTACATCCGGTGCAAATATAGGGGTTCAATTTTTTCAGGACACTTTCACCTTTTATGGTAATAATTTACTCCATATAAAATTTGTTTTAAGGGGCTTTAATATGTTGATTTTGTTTCTATAAAGAAAATAAGAATAGCTCCAATGTACATACACACATTCATGTGTGAAGCAAGGCTTTAATTGCTCCTTATCACATGCTTTGGTGTGAAGTCTTCTTATGTGAAACAGTGTTCTTTCAACAAAATTTGTCATTTTTTAAAATTTGATCTCTGATAAATGGGAAGGTTTGGGACATTATTTCTTCAAACAAAAAGCTAAACATAATAATTATTGGACTGGTAATTCTTGCTTAATGCAATAGGATAGCAATTTTAAAACTATGAATTTTAGGATTAATGCAGATTGCACATTTAACTGGAAGGTTCCTAAAACATGTATGAATTCAATTTACACAAAATAGGGGGTCATTAATGTCATATAAATGTCAAGCTCTAGGAAGTGCGGACTGACTGCCAGATCATGCAATGTTGGCCAAAGCAGCAGTGTATTGCGTTCAAGCAACAAAAAAACAAGCATACCTGACAGAATTCGAAAACCTTAAACAATGCGTTGGATAGGCCTTTATATTTTATCTTTACCTCAAGCTAATGTAGTTATGTCTCCAAATTTTCACCCGGACAAAAAAAATCATTTTAGGGTGGGTTAATTTGAAAAATTCAATTTGTATTTTTTAGTTTTTATTGAATTTATTTTTAGGTTTAAACTTTTTTATACACCATATATTTTTTATTATAGTTACAACATTATTTCATGAAATATTTTGTTTACATCACTTCCTTCATCTAAAAAGTCCGATTATTAGATTAAAGGTGCAATTTTATTATCCCAGCACCTTTATTTTTGTTATGGTTCACTAGATATCCTCAAGAACATGTTATTTCCAAAATTGTCAGTTGATTCTGACTGTTCTTTTTTTCTGTATGAGTGAATATTGTTATGCTTGCCCCAGAGGTATGTGTTGTAATTTGTCCATTTACAGAAAAAATACAAAATTTGCAATTTTCTTCTAGGGTAGATCGAATATGCATGTAAGGATTTGGCACAATACTAAATAGGGGCCATGGTCAGATGATATAAAAATTCAAAATTGTTTCAAATAAGTCGGGGGGAGGGAGGCTGTGGATCACGAAATGTCCTTTAACTTTAAAGGACCATGGCCCGATCGCTAAAGCCTTGTCACGGAAAACCCAGATTTACGGACGTGGTCACATTGTGGTGAGACAGAAGAAAGCTACGATGTTTCTCATTTATCCTGTGAAAATTTAGAGCCAAATGATAGTGGGTTGGAAGTTATGAGTGAAAATGTGGCCCATTTTGGTCGAACAATATTAATTTTGAACAGTACTCTATGGGCTTACAAAATAAGTTTTTAGCTCCGCATCAAAACGGATTGAATATCGGCGCGAAACTTTACCGAATGGGTTGGAGTAAAGAACAATCTATCAAGATGAAAACTTCATATCCTAAATCGGGAATCCAATTTAATAAGAATCTTAAATTACCGCGATTGCAATGCATTGTGGGGAACAACGCTAAGGATCCGGCAAACATTGGCCAGATCCGGCAATCAGCCCAAGCTGTTAGTGCAGTGTACTCTATATTTTACCTCCTGTGCAAAAGAATACATTTCTCACCTCCTTAATCTAAAAATAGAGGGAATTCCCCAAATACCCAAAACTTTTAAATGTTCCAAAATTAATGTTTTCATATCATGAGGATCCACACAAAAACAAGTGATTAGAGCACTGAAGTCCGGCATCAGTGGGAAGGTTTATTATATCAGGGCTCTTCTTAGTTTTATTAAAATAGATGATTAAAATATAATCTCAACCACTTGATCATACAATACAATTCCAAATGAACACTCTGTCATGTCAGTACAAGGTTGTAAGAGCAATAGCTGCCATGTCAAACATACCATTACCATTAAACATAATATTATGCCAAGTCTTTGGTCAGTGGCTCTTGAAATGTTCTAAATATAATACATGGCAGCACACACAGATGTATTAAATGGCAACTATTGCACTGATAACGTTTGCTTATACAAGAAAGATGTTCCATGTTTGCAATGTACAAATATCTTCATACAATTCTAAATGCTACTGGAGACAATTCCAAATGCTATTATCAATACCATAATCACAAAGGACATAACATTTAATCTCAAATATTTATCTATTTTGTGTCAAAATTGAATGTAAATTGAATGTATTCTGAACACAATGTTGTGTAATGCCAAGGCTAACTATAATGAAATATACATGAAGAAACATTTAGAAACTTTAAAAAATATATGGACTGTATTCTTTATTGATGCAAAGCTGAAGTCTCATACATAGATAACCAGGTGCAAAACCCATACATGTTGAAGCTGAAGACTTAACCCAGTACGGTCTATGCGAATGCTATATCAAAATCAAACAATGTAGACCTAAAAACATAGTATATACTACTATTATTCGTAACTGTTTTACATTTAATCTACTGTACGATTCATCAGTATTTGACCACCTAATTGTAATGAAATTAGTCTCAAATCATGTGTCCAACAAAAATACAAAATTTGATATAATCTACAGAACAAATGGATGCACCTGCACTTGGTCAATGACCCCAAAATAAGCATCCTACCACACTTAATATTAACTGGCCTTGTAGTATGAAAATATTCCAGGCAGGTGGTATTATTGGATCTTTTCTTGTGGTTAAATAATGCAGTATAAAAGGTACCAGTAAAAACGCCTTTGGCAGTATGGATGATTATGGCAAATTGTTGATGTTTTCCAAACATTTTCTCCACCCCTATACAGACTCAGGGAATACCCCAGGACATTGAAAATGACATGGGTAGTGATGTCATATAATAACCTACATGATAACCTGTCTGCAGATGCGTATAAGTTGGAATGAAATAGACCAGGGATGCCAGAGATAAACTACATCATGACCAAGTTTGGTTGGGAATATCATTCAACCAAAATAAAAAAAATGTTGGCAAGTTGTTGGACTATTTTGACATTTCCTCTACCCCTTTGAATGGAATGGGTAATAGTGGCATGTGAAACCTAACATGAAGACCAAGTTTGGTTGGAATAGGTTTCTTACAAGCAAAATAAGGAGTTATGGCAAACTGTTGACTTTTTGGACATTTCCTCAACCCCTTGAATGCCAGGCCTTCAAATTACCCAGGTGCAAGCATGCACAGGTGCATGTAACTTTCTATCTGTGCATGTAACTTTGTATCCTGCCATGCACGTGTGTATGAAAATAAACTTTGTGCATCCAAAAAATATGCAATTCGCTTATTCATAGAAAGTAATTGAATGCTAAATTATAAAAATTGGGCCAACTGTAATCGTATAAAAACATACCAGAGCCTTGATATGAATAAAAGTTAGTTAAACAACAATCCAGTTACACTGCCTTGCATCTAACGTTTACCATTGGCATGAAATTTGAAGTTAAATGCACCGGTGCATGTAATTTTAAAATTGTAATTCGAAGCATGCTTGATGCATGGGTAGTAGGGTCAGATGATAACTTTCATAATTGTATCATTTGGTTGGAATAAACTAGCACCGAAAAAGTTATGGAAATTTTCCGGGTGGGTTAAAAAAAACATGAATACAAGAATCTATTCATCCCAATATTGCTACTTCATAGGACTCTTTCCAATTCATTCCAAAAAGAGGAAAAGAAAAAATTGTCACTCGCGATTATTGTGGTTATACAATTTTGAAGAAGGCTTATCAAGTGAGATGTATGCTGTTATTGACACCTTCTTACTTAATTTGTAAACACAAAGTCAAAGGGTTAATATAGCACTATATCAAAATGTATCCTACTGGTTTAACTACAAATGGATTATTGTGCACCTATGTGTAAAAAATAACCCAAAACAGCCAACTGGAATTCAAGAACTTTTCTAACCATAGAAAAGGGTTTTCTTTTTTGTCACCTTATTGTTGTTATATGTTATCATTTAGCCATGAATCAATTCTTGTCCCTGTCCCTTTTTTGCACCATATCCACACCACAGACAAGATCATTAACAACATTTAAATTGCAGGTTTAAGCAGATGCAGAGCCAAAGAGAGAACTAATGCCTAACTTTCTATGCAAGCATGCACATGGAAAGTTAGGCATTATGTCACGTGCATCTGCAACCCAAATAAACCTGAGGTTGTTTTTTCTTCTAGGGATGACCGTATTGTTCCTAAAAATGCCCCGGGGCGGTGTATTTTTCAAAAGGGAGGGTTGTTTATACAGTCAAAAATGGAATGCAAAAATCCTGCAAAAACATCACTTCCCCACGCTTCGATTTTCGATGATTACCCAACGAACAAGCACGAGCAGGGGGGAACGCTGTTTCGAAACCTCCCGAGGTCAAAGTTCCACTAATTAAACTATTATTACAACTGTGCACAACAGCGAGTATGATACGGATTACGACAAGTCCCGGGCATTAAATCATGTGATTTAGGTAAGCTAACTCATTTTCTGAATTGTTTTATCCAAAAATGTAGGGGCTCCGTTATTGAGCAGGGGGGGCGTTTATTGGAAGGAAACAACACGGTATGTACTGAAATTTCATTTTGTATACTTTTAAGATTTAACTTACCTTAAGCATAACAGAGTAATCATTGATGTCGTGTCACCAAACATTTGCCTCCATAATCGGGCCGCTCTTCATTCATATCAGGAAACTTATCTGCAAATTAAAAAAAGACGGAAAATAAAAAGAAATTAGAAACACACCAATATACGAGGCATTTACAATCACATCTTCAGATAGAGCCTTTATACATTGACTTTCCTGTTGTGAAATGTGATCAAGTTTACTTGCAACGGCTATTTTTAGTTGGGCTTAGTGTAAATTCCAAAACAACCAAATTCCAAAGTAATCCACTCTATCCGGGTCATGTTGGAATTGAGGGGTTTGTTTGTCATGGATATGGAAAATTAAATAAGGTAAGTCAAGATACACATCACATATAGTTTTTCAGTTGTGCTAATGTCTTGGATTGCCAAGAAAATACTGGTGTTACCTGGAGGTACAATTTTCCTTCCTGAGCTTACGAAGGGATGTTTTACTCATTACATTCATTGAAACTTTATTTCTAAATGACCTGAAAGAAATATATTTTCTACCATCAAATCTTGTGATATAGCGTATCTCATTCAACCAAAAGAAATGTCCTGTGTGTGAAGGCTTAGTTATTACTCTGGGGTTGTAAGGCATGTTTGTGAAGGTCTGTTGAAGAGTAGTGATGTGATTGTGTGTTTGTACTTGGTAAGACATATCTTCTTAGGATTTATTCATATTCTTTTGAACAAGGGTCCTCGACTCCTCGACGACACTTTTGCCGCACTGTTACGAGACGTACTCAAGGTCAGAAAAGTAAACTCCCGTGGTTCATAAAACAAAATTCACAAGACTATTGTAAGAAGAGTGACTTGCTAAGATGTGAAATTCAAAACAATGAGTTTAATATATACATGGACATTCTGATCAATCAGTACATAGGCACAAAAATTTTATATTTCTTACCTATTAAAAAATCAAATGAAACACACAACTCACAGCCAATAATACACAGAGTTCAGTTCTTGGGGTTGCGCACCAGTCTCTTGTAGAATCAGGTCCACATAAAAATCTTGCGACACAATCTTGCTTGTACAGTTCAATAGTTCGCGAAAATCGACAAAAGTCCTTTTGGTCTAGACCAGCCGATTAATAATTTGTGAAGTTGTAGACTTGAAGAACAACTGGAAGTATAACTGCAACTCGCTATATAATGTTCATACAGTACTCAGTGGGTTAAAGGTGAATGCATGGTAAAGGAGAAAAAAATCTGATGGAGTTAATGTTACCTTTGTTTTTCCAAAGGTACCAAATTGTTGAGCAGCTATGACAATTCTAGCAACGTTCTAGAATTATATTAAAAAACATAACATTTTATAAAATCACCTGTTATGATAGTTCTCCACCTTCTATTTGAGAGGTCTACATCGCTGAAATCTCTTGTCAACTGGCAACAAAGAGAAATAACTTGCAACAGAAATTTGGTCCACCGCAATTTCCAGATGCAACAAACACGCGGAGGCAAGGACGAAAAAATTTCATCATCTTTCGTTCGCTGAAACATGTTTAAAGGAAGTCCACAACTCGTCCACAATCTTCCACATCCTGCACCTGATCTGTTTTGACATAGCAATTACACAAGTCTAGTGTTTCATCAAAAAAGGGGTGGCAATCTGCTCTATAGGTAACAAAGAAACTCTATCCCGTTCTTAGAAAGAGAAGATAAGATACTGGGCGCTATTGTCTCTCTAACTGCGAACATCTTGTGACATGTTATTAGGACGTCTTCAACACACTAGTCCATTTAGACTCGTAATCAGATAAGTCATGCTTATTGCACAAAACATTGCAACAAAGTTTTATATAATATTTTCAGTTCTCTCACTCATAATGTAGTATGATTAAATTTAAAAATGATTTAATTATATAATACAAGAAAAAATAATTATATTTCAGGAGTCGGTCACAGCAGCAAACAAAGACGGCATTTCTTGACCATGGGACGTAAATTGTTATGACATCATTATGATATCAATCGTACTAGGCTCTCCAGTACAAGTAATTTGCTTTAAAGGGGGCAACCACTCGATCCTTCAGCCTCAACCCCACCTTTCACACCACTGAACCTGCGGTTTTGGTAGCGTTAATAGAGTGGAGAAACCTTGCGATTGTTTCCATATCTGCAAAATATTTTGGAAGACATCTTTCCTATTTTGATGCTGCAAGCTAAATTTTGTTTTTGTAGAGTACTCTATGGGTATGATAAACATAATACCACACACATTAAAAAAGTGTATGTTAGATTCAAATAAATTTTGGTATGTGGTGATGGTCCTTTCTACCAAAAAAAAAAAAAATAACAGAGGAAATACATGTTTGTAATTGTTGGGTCACCTTTAAGAACTCTTTAAATGGCTAATCTTCTTATGTATTCATTGTTTTTGGTTGCTAGATGTCCTTTGTCTATTTCAATTTCACAGTTACCTGTTTTAAACTTTAAATCCGTTTGAGCACTTTAATTTACTGTAAAATTGATATTAATTCTTTACACTATAATTTAAAAAAAAAATCGGTTTCACAAGATATTTTACTTTCCATATGTAAAAAACTATTAAACTTGTTTCAAAATGTCAGAAAAAGCTATTATCTGTTGAAAAACCAACTAAGATGCCAAAAGAAATCTTGTTTCGAAAGGAAAACTTCTCACTTCACAGTTTTCAGTAAGTAAAGTCGCCCTAGGTAGAGCAGCAGTTCCTTTTTCATTGTCAGTATAAATAAATGGTTACCATGACAAAATGTAATATGATACCAGACTTCATTTTTTCCATGAAATCACATTTTTTTTGTATCATCATTTGCAGGCCCTAAGGTAATAGCTATGTGGAATTAGTATTGTTTGAAATGTTTCTACTTTTGCCTGCAAGACTTTTATGGGAATAAAATAGACATTTGTACACTGAATGGGTACTTGATTCAATTTGTAATAATGGCAGAATCCGCAGGCCTTTTAATCAGCTGTGTTTGCACAACACTGCAGTGTGGGCAATGGCTACAGGAAAGTACAGCTCAATTGAAACAACTTTTTGTAGTCCTCGGGCTTTAACTGGCAAATCGTTTCATTAGTAACTTGGCATTTTAAAATGTCTTTGTGTGGTATGTTGTGTGTTATTTTTTTAATGTTAATTTATTAAATATTGAGTTACCTACAAATTGATATCTACACATGCATAACTTACACACATGTGTACCATCCAAATATTGCTCAAATGTAACAGTTGCCAACTTTTAAAGTTCAATAGCCTTACCATCCAAGATTGTTTTGGCAGCATATTGTCCTAGAGTAGTTCTGTTTTAATTTGAATAATTCCTTACCTCAACATGTTCAGCAATGCCTGTGCCTTATTTGTTTTTTCATAACTGGACTTCTCAGTCACTTGTTGAAGGAAGTATGTGCCAGTTATGTTATACGGGGAAAATCATTATGTCAATTTATATTTTATTAAAAGACTCTCAAAGGTACACTCAACAGTGATTAACCACTAGGTATATCCCTAAGAAACTGACCAAGGACAGGTTATTAACATTCAGGGTACCCACTCTACTCAAACTATTGCATATGTATAATAGGTATGAGTCTCTGTCATGGGACCAACGCTTACATCTCCCAAAGGATATTTTAGATGGTCATTGGGTAGTAGAATTTTATTTTTAATCAAGAGTTTCTTACTCATCCACAAGTGGTCCTACCTACCAGAATTACCTGCCGTGGTTCATAGTAACAACTATCTTACGCATGGTACCGGGTCCATAGAAGACAGATCCCGATCCCACATTAAAAAGAAAAATTATAATTTTCAAAAATGCCATCAGCACCAGTCTTCGCAGTACTGAAGTGTTTTTCTAGCAAATAATTCGGCTATCTAACTGAGCCTTACATTTTTCTGTTGTTGGCCCTGTCAATGACACATGATGGGTTATCTCATCTACAGTTTCTCTCATCTTTTGAGTCTTGTACTCTTCACCTAGGAGCTTTGCTCTCAAAAAATAAAACAGACAAAGTCCACTGGACGAGGATTTAGACATTACTCTTGCGATGGCATTCTTACATTCCACCAACCTATTTTCACCTGCAGAAACCTCAAGAGACATAGGATAGATCCTGGAATAGCCATCACCTTCCCGAAGGCACTCTCCCTGAAGAAGTACACAACAATAATGAGCATAATTTGGTGCTCTGG
>JAMKCH010052196.1:0-28540 GCA_023653785.1 Ophioderma brevispina | reverse complement strand
GAAAAATTGGGGGGGGCGCTTCTTTCTGTTAATATCCTCATGTGTCCTTGAACAACGTTTTCTTCTCTGTGAAATGGATGCTATAATCGACGTCTTGCGTTCTTATGTACCAATCCTCAATCTCAAGTGAATTTATACCTATTTCATATAGTATATATTGTTGTTATGCATTGTTGTTGAGATGGAATACACAAATCTGATGAATCTGAACATGCATGAATTTAAGCCCAGCCTACACTAAAAAACAATTTTCGACCCCCAATAATGGGTGCATTACATTGCTAACGGAAACTTGTGTTTTACGGGATTTTCGACATTGAATAATAATTAACCGAAAATTTGCTACTACTGAAATGCCCCGTTTTTCAACTTACGCATTTCCCAGCAGCAAATTTTCCGCTTAAAAATGCCGAAAATCTCGTAAATTTGTGTGAGTTGCACATTGATTTAACAGAAATCCGTAAAATCATGGTCAATTGCCCGTATAAATTATCAAAACAGCTTAAAATGTATCTGGCATTTTTCCGAAATGCGGTTTCCCGTACTTTTCTTCTCGCAATGAACTATACCAAATACGGGTCCGGAAATTTACGTTTTTTTACAGTGTATATATTTATAGCAAACACATTCATGCAGAACGAAATTCTAAAGTTGTTATCATCGTTATCAGGAACAACTTAAGGCACAATTAATTAAAAAATTTAAAAAGGCATGACAAAAATAAAACATTTACAATACTATCACTCAGCAATTTGCCTGTTTTTAAAATCGATAGATATCATTCCGTCTTGTTGTTAACAATTGGTTAAGTAGCAGAGTACGCCTTCAATTTGGACTTCGGTAGGATGCGGAGCTGAAGCCTTTTCATCCTATTGTAATACAATTACGACGATCCCAACGGAGTGTGAAATAAATGTATACTATAATATTATTGGTTTTATACACCATCGAAACACCAATGTGTTTTTGGATAGACGAATATACCAACTAACTGCCGAATGGGAAAAATATTACATCAGTGGTAATGATTGATATTTCAAATCTCAAATCTACAAAATGAGTAAATGATGACCCCCCCTGCCGACTTTCACATGAGGCCGTAATAACATTAAACTTCTGCATTTTTTTAACACTATATTCGATTAACTGTTGAGACAGTTAAATCATGATATAAATTATTTTATATGGTAGGTTATGCTAATATATCTCCTTGCAAGAATTTTGCCTTGCTAAATTGACCATGTGTGTGGTTTGTACAAAATATTTCACGGGAAGATTATAAAACTAATACCATTTTGAGACGAAAAAGTTTAGATCGCATCTGCAAAAAGCATACAGTTTTGGCAGACAAAAATTATACGAAATACGTGTTACTAATAATATAAATAATAGTTCTATTCACATATTATGAGAATGATTAAACATTATTCTTGAATCAACTTTGAAAATACGAACCTCAAAACGATTCGTAACCAACGAATTTTAGTGTTATTATACACGCTCTTTATGGCTTTTATGTTTTATAAAACGAGTTTTTTTTTGAGAATGGTTTCAAAATAGAAACAGCAAGTTTTAAGGAGGTCGCAACTTTATTATTTCTAAGAACGGTATGGGAGACTCATACAAGCGTTGATGCCAATCTAATTTCTTTCTGCTATAAATCTGCATATAAGGCCCTCCAATTCTAAAATATAAAGTATATTGTGACGACATTTCATTGTAAAAAACCATCCTGTACACATTTTTATTCAGTAGTGATTATTTCAAAAAAGAAATTAAAAATCTGGTTATTCTTTTGAGGTACAAATTTGTCTTAATTAGGTTGTCGAAGATCTATGTTTTTTATGAAAAAAAAAATAGGAAAAAAAGTACACACAGTCAACATGGGGCAAATGTTTTGAACTTGTTATGATGTCATAATCAGCCATTATACGGAAATATGCTGCATGCCATGGCCGTGCTCGACAGAAAACACTAATATTCTTCTCAAAAGATATTTCTCGGTTTATTCACTTCAGGTGTGTGTGATTTACATTGGTGAGCATATAATCTTTCAACAAGATATCGGTTAAAAAATGGGGTGACATTTTTCTGCCGAAGGGTAGTCTGTTACTGTATATATTGCCCACCAATATCTTCCAAGTGTAATAAGTCCCTGGCCTGTACCATGTGTACTGTACACCACATTCCATGCAGCTAAAGAGAGTGAGGTATGGTGTGTGTTTTGCTAACTCTCTTCACAGCAAGCGATGTTTACACAATGGTTCAAAATAACACCAATAATCTGGATAAGCTTTTATTAAACGGTTGAACCGTTGATCCAGACCTAAAAATTCAACTGGACATACAAACCAACATAGGTGCCTTATACTGACGATATGGAGCCACTTTGTTAATATGATTAATATGCCATGCACTGTCTATCGCTTGGGGCAGGTAAAAAAAACAATGCTGCCAGAATATGTAACCGTGTGGCTTGCCACATATTACTGAATGTGAAAATCTGTCGTTTAACAATATTTTATGGTTAAAAGTCTTAAAAGATTGGTTAGTAGTATAAGTGGGGATGGAAATTAGCCTAATTTTAAGTGCCATTGGTTGAAAACGGTTTTATCTATATTGGTCGAGTTTACATTGATGAATAGTTTATCGAATTTTGGTATAACGTTGTGACAGCCACCATTCTACATACCAAGGACCACTTCCTGTTTGCCAATTGATGAAAGCAGATACCGGAACATCCTTCATGTTGAATTGCCACCAAGTATTATTACACAACATGTTGGACTCTTTATCATGCGGATGAAATACATGCAAGTGGTTCCTTTTTTCTCCCCAGTAATATGTCTTCCTTTGTGGAGATCTGAATGTTTTAGAACCACCACCGGGCAAACCCCATTTGGATCTGGGTCAATATGTACCATATTCATGTGGCATAGGCGCCGTGGAATTGACTGTCTTTAACATAATCCTTGATAGGGTCAATGTTTATTGATAAACAGCGACTTGCGTGAATTTACCTTTTTAACAACATGCTTAATTGATATTGGTACAATGAGAAATAATATGCCCGTGTAGACTATAACGACCATTTGCAAAGGCAACATAATGAGTGTTTGATTTACACAAACATAATATAGTCTTAGCATTTGACATCAAATATTTTTTAAATTGAAATCCAGTTACAGCAAGTTTTTCAGTGAGATATTGGGAAGAAACCATAAGATAAAAGAATTTTACTCTCAATATAAAGTGTGTGTTTAAGATTCACAGGCCGGCAGCCCCGCTATGCAAAACACGCGACAACCTGGAGCATATTAGTCACCTTAACAGATTAAATTAGGAGGGGGGTAGGGCACTTACAATATATATCCTGCAAAAAGTTTGCTGTTCTTCTTTCATGTCTTTTCGGATGTTAAATGGAAAAAACTAGGATTTCTATAAAACAAATACAATTTTATTTAAAAATTAATTGCCATTAAAATTAGCCAATTTTGTGGTTATGTGAAGTTAAAAATCCCAGTTAGACTCATTTGGTATTTTTTGCAGAGTTCACATCATAGTCATTTAAAAACTATATATGCCAATGCAAAAAGTAACCGAATTTTCTCATTGTATTTGCAATGAGGTAAAACCATTGGGTATTACATATTAGATGGTAATTTTTCAGCTTATTAATTTAGTGGGAATTAATGTACTGGTATACATATCAAGAATCACAAACAACGCAAACATAGCTTTCGTGCGATTATGACTTTCAATCCTTAATAAATTCTCATAATTTAGAATAAAAAAGAAGTCTTTAAGTAAACCTTTAAAAAGTAATTGGAAGACTTGCTGAATAGCAATGACTCTTGGCCTAATTAAAAAGAGATTTTATTATAAGTTCAAGCAATTGAGATGATGTGACAAACAATAGTCCTCACGCAAATCATCATCACCATATCATTGAACTTAGTAACAATTACTTAGTATGGACTTTAATCGCCGTACTAATGCTAATACGTATCTTCATGACACTATATGACCCAATAGGGTTGGTGTGCCGTTAAATACTAAATTCCGCCTCGCCTCCCCATCCTAATAAGTGTTCACGTATGCAAAAAATATAAAACAAGCCTAATTTATGTAGGAAGCTAAATTCATTAGGGCAGAATTGTCCTTTTTAAGGCTCTTCTGTTTGAAATGTCCCGTGTGTCTCTTACAGATTCCAATTATGTCGTAACGGGACGGATATGCAAGAACTTTTGATGCTATATAAGATGGATGGCCCGGAGAATGGCCTGATGTAATACTAAAATTGAGTCGTAACTCTATGTCTAAGATGGCAAATTATGTCGTTTGACTTTCATTTTTGAAAATATCTTGCGACGTGAGGCCTATTGTCCATTAATCACTTGCAATCCTTTCGAACGATCATTTTTAATTCCATTAACAACTCGCTAATTCTAACACACCCATATACCCTTCCATCTTAATGTACCATGCATATGTTCATAAAATATTTAATGTTTTGAACTTTGATGCCATTGATATGGTGTTGCTTATTTTCCCGCCATGTTAAGTGCAAGTAATGTTATTCATCAGTTACTATATGTCTCCAACAGAAAATAAATATGATGCCATAAACTTGAGCAGTGTTGTCCATAGGCAGTGCCGTACCAATATTTATTTATTTAATTTATTTAGTTATATTTTATTTTCTTTGGTGGGGGGATGCGTGACTCGCAACTTCATCTACTGCTCTCGTACTAATTCTACTACCTCCTTATCTACTTCCTCGACCTGTCCCTCCTCTAAACCGTTCCTTTTTTGTTCTCCTAACCAGTGGACCTCAAGTTTGGTCAAAAGTCGACCCTAATACCCCCTGACATGGTCCTTTTGTTTGAGCTTTTTGGAACCTTTTATCTCCAAAAAGTGGACTTTCTGTCAAAAAGTTTCTAATTTTTTTGACTTTGTACACAAAATCAAGGCCACGAATTGACCCTTTTGCCCCTAAGTGGACCCCCCCCCCGCCACCCCCCCCCCCTGCGTACGTGCCTGTCCCATATGAGCCTTCTAACAATATTACCACGCACTGTTTTCATTGTATTAAGAATACACAATATTGTGTACACTTTGGGACATAATGGTACATTTAACAATATTCATTTCAAATACACGATGTTGTATACTTTTGGACACATTATGTTTCCCTTCGTGCCATGGTGGCAACATCGCAGTTAAGCCTGAACCTTAATTGGCTACCCATCCTAAATTAGAGTGACATTTCACTTGAAAAAATCCTACCGAGTAATTTTTTCACTCGAAATTATAACGGGTCACTCAACAGCACAAACAACACAAACAAACACACCCAAACGGCCCATTCGGGATCAAAACTGTCAGCCCCATTTATAGAAATTGAACAGCTCGCACCAAATTTACTTTTTTGCCTTTGGTGCGCAATATATTGCGATTTTAAACCGTTCCGTTTGTGTTTAATTTAATATCAAGTTTAACAAAATATTGGTATATCAGAATTGACCCAACCACTACTTTGGCAAAATCACAAAAGACAAACCAGATATCCATCTGTCAATCGTTTCGGCTGAGTTAAAACATCTCTTCGCGACCTTTCCGGAGAATTTGTACAATGATAACCACGGCGATTAATCATCCTCTTAAATATTTAAAGTAACTTGAAGCGTTTGTTAGAATTATGGAATCATCAGCCAAATTTTTATTTTCATTAACTTTTCGCATTGCAAAAATCTATATAAATACACCCCAGCCGCAATTTAAGTGGGAAATCTAAACTAACAGCAAGCGACTTTACTCATCGACATGGGCAATGGTCCAGTAAATGCGACTCAAAATCGGTTATGTGGTAGCATAGAGTAATTAAAAGTTCTTAATTCGGTGGCAAAATCTACTTTTTGCCTCGTCGCATTTTGCAATTTTAACGCGTCTTTTGTTTAAAATTCATTCAAGTTTAACAAAATATTGGTATAGCAATGTCCAAATTTGTGACTCAACTAGTACTTTTTGTAGAAATCACCAAAAGCCTAAGCCGATATCCATCTTGTCAATGGTTTTTTAGCTGATTGAAAAACAATATCTTCGCAAGCACCTTTCGGAGAATGTGTACAATGAGAACGCAGTTTAAAAAAACCACGGAGAAATAATCATCTTAAATTAAAAGTAAATCTTATTCAGAACAATTGGAAAATCATCGCAAATTTTTATTTCATTAAACTTTTCGCAATATGATTATTAACTTGTTTTTTACGTTTGGTGTGAAATCAAAATATTCAAAAATTTTTTGTTATTTTTTTAAGAAATCATTTTTTTTTTTTTGTTTGCAAAACTTGAGCAAATTTTTAACTCCCAAGCAACAATTATTTTTGCAGGTTTCTCCAAATGAAGAATGTCCCAGGCCTTGCTTTGAAAACACAAGCCAAGTTACACTTGTATCCCATGTGTGAGGAACGCGAATCCCCACCAATCAAAAAAAAAGCTGATGTTTCAAAAGTGACCCGCCGTGAAAAAGAATCATCAATGAAAAATTTATTCATCTGGACAGTGGACAACAACACCGCAATGACAACAACACACCAATGAAATACAAATTACTGTGAACATTTAAAGATCTGTATTTATATAATTATATTAATAATATATCTTTCATAGCAATTATTCATAACCCACTGGAAAATCCACACAAACGTGGTTTACCATCGCAGTTGTAATGCCCATAAACATGAACATATTAGACCGTCGAAAGTTTGCGAAAACATAATTATACACGTCCTAATCAATAGCATTCCAAAAAATAAATAATAACTAAGAAAACACCTTAACAATTAGGCCAAGAAAAAAGTTTGGCCCAACGTCCCCGCCGCGGGGAGAGCACCAGGGACGACAGGGCGGAAGGTGTACATGAGAAAGACAGAAACAAAACAGGGGGGGGGAAACGGGCAAGGGGAAACAAAAAGGGGGCCGGCGGAAGCGGCGAGAGGGGCGAAAAAGGCAAACCAAAGAAAGCAAGTTACAAAAAACACGTATAGGCTTGGGTTTGGAGAAAACTTTCTTTCTTTTTTTGGCCTAACTTGAAAGGTGGGAGGTTTTTTTCTTTTGGTGAGCACAGAGTTCCAAGGAACAAAGCAAGCAGAGGACACACCCCCAACATCCTTGGTGACGTGTGCCAAGAGGGTGGTTATTTTTTTGGTAAGATCAGAAACAGGCTTAATACGTTATACTATTTGAACAAAGTTTGATAAATCACTGAAAAATTTGAATAGTAAAGATGAATGGCATAAACACACGATCACGTTCGTGTTCAGTTTTGTTCTTTTTAATGAGATGTGTTATACTTACAATAAAGCTAAGGATTGGAAAGCGAACCATCATGTACCACATTTAAATGTGGCATAACCACATTGAAAGACGTTTTTGTCTCAGAAAAATATTGCATGGGGTAATGAGCAGAATATGACTTTCTTATGATACCAAAATCCAATTTTGATGGAGCGGGAGTGATTTTTCGATCGATTTACCAAATGCTGACAATGCAGTTTGGGAAAACATTCATGACCTCGGTATAATTGGGCCAAGTTGGCCCACCTCATCACACTGTCACAACGGTAATCAACCCGAGAAATCGTAAGACAAACAATAATTAATATAAAGGCTGCTCGGAGAACCCTGGCAGCATAATTAATAAGACGACACACGGTCTCGAACCCGGTCATCTCTTCCCTACTCGACTTTAGATTACTTGAGAATATTTATTAACTCTCAGCCCGATAAGCGAGGGGCCGGGTTCACGACCTTGTATTTTTTCGTCTTTAATTTAATCCAATGCTCGCCAGTTTCTCCTAGCCTTTATAATAATTAGATTTGTACCTCCTTTCATGTATAATTAATATGGAGTTGGAGATGGAAACATTGCATTGATCGAGTAAACATCTCAAAGCACTGGAGAAACTGAAAAGAGGATAAAATACAAATTAAAAGAAAATAAAATTAAAGGAGAGAGAAGAATACAGCGAAAGAAAAGAAAGAAGAAAAGGGAATGGGAAAGGAGACAAAGAAAAGAAATTGCCATAAACAGAAAAGGAAGGAAATGAGTACATTATCTAATGAACAAGAAAACTGCCGACCTTCCACAGAACAAAAGACAGAAAGTAACAACGGAGAGCAAGGACGTGAAAAGAACGAAGGAAAAATGGAACATCAAAAGGCCTATAATGACATTGGGCCGAGACGTCAATGGGCCTAGACGACGATGGCCTAGACGCGGCGATGGGCCGAGAGGGGCGATGTGTCGAGTCGGCGTGGGCCTAGATGGTAAATGGGCCGAGATTAACCTGTTATCCTTAGTGGTCAAGTCTGCACTGCGTTCCGCATTTCCCACGACAGTACAGTATTCATGATATATGTTCCCCTATAAACCTTTGTGTGTTGTAGTGGCTGTGATAAATTTCCCCTAATACTCTTACTTGTTAAATTTATAGGGGGAATTATATCATAGTAACCTACAACACACGCACACCCACCACACCCACACACCCCTACCACCCCACCCCCCACCCAGACCCCCCCCCCCACACACACCACATAGGGGTAGCAGCGTATTGTGTGAGCATCAAACCACGTAAAAGAATAAGGGAAATTTATCATGATTATTTCCTTCCCCCCTATACGCTTGTGTGCTTTTTTTTGTGTGCCTGTGATCCTTGTCCCTATACTTTTACGTGTTATGGGGAATTTTATCATAGACCACCTCACACACACACACCCCCCACACTCACCCCGCAACACTAACCCACACATCAACACCTCCCCCACACCCCCCGGGTAGGGGGGTAGTGTATTGTGAGAAGGCAAACCACGTAAAAGAATAGGGAAATTTATCATGATATATTGTCCCCTATACCTTTGTGTGTTGTAGTGCCTGTGATGAATTTCCCCTATACTGTTTAACGTTGTTAATAATCGTATAGGGGGAATTTATCATAGTACCACAACACACGCACACCCACACAACTACCCCACACCCACACCCACACACCCCCCCACACACCCACACACGGAGGGGGTAGCTATTGTGAGAAGCAGCCACGAAAAGATATGGGAAATTATCATGATATATTTCCCCTATACCTTTGTGTGTTGTAATGCAACTAGGGGAAGAAATTTCCCACTATACTTTTACGTGTTTTTAAATGTATAGGGAATTTATCATAGTCCCACAACACACGCACCCCTACACACACACACGGTAGGGGGGTAGCGTGATTGGTGAGAAGCAAACCAACGTAACCGAATAGGGAAATTTTATCATGATATATTTCCCCTAGACCTTTGTGTGTTGTAGTGGCTGTTATAATTTCCCCTATACTTTTACTTTATAATATATAGAGGGAATTATCAAGTACCACAACACTACGCACACCCACACATAACCCCCCACTCCCCCCCCCCGCCACACACACCACAGAGGGGTTAGCGTATTGTGACAGCAACCACGTAAAAGAGAGGGGAAATTTAAGATGATATATTTCCCCCTAGAACCCTTTGTGTGTTGAAGTGCCTGTGATACATTTTTCCTCCCTGACTTTAGGTTGTTATGGGGGAATTTATCATAGACACCAAAACCACAACCACCACACCCACACACACCTACACACACCCACATCCAACCCCCCCCCCCACACACCACGGGAGGGGGGTAGCGTATTGTGAGTAAGCCACCCACGTAAAGAATAGGTAGGGGAATATTTATCATGATATATTTCCCCGATACCTTTGTGTGTTGTTTTAGTGGCCTGTGATAACTTTCCCCTATACTTTTTAAGTGTTTATAATAGCTATAGGGGGAATGTATCATAGTACCAAAAAAACAACGCAACGCACACACCCCTCCCACACACACACACACACAGAGGGTAGGCGTATTGTGACAGCAAACGCACGTCAAAGATAGGGGAAATTTATCATGAATATTTCCCCCTTATAATCCTTTGGTGTGTTGTAGTGTTCTGTGATTATTTCCCTATACTTTACCGTGTTATGGGGAATTTAATCAAGACACCACAACCCAGGCACACCCACACACTAACCCACCCCCCCAACCCCCCCAGACCAACCCCCCCACACACACACACACGGGAGGGGGGGGGTAGTCGTATTGTGAGAAGCAAACCACTAAAAGAATAGGGGAAATTTAGCACTGATATATTTTCCCCAACCTTTGTCAGTTTTGGTGTGTTGAGTGCCTGTGAGAAATTTCCCCTATACTTTACGTGTTATAATTGTATAGGGGGAATTTATCATAGTAACCACACACACGCACACAAACACACAACCCACACACAAACGCCCCCCCCCCACACCCACAGAGAGGGGTAAGCGTATTGTAGTCAGTAAACACGTCAAAGAATAGCGGAAATTTACATGATATATTTCCCCCCCTATACTCTTGTGTGTTGTAGTGCCTGTGATACCATTTCCCTATACTTTACGTTTATGGGGGAATTAATCATAGACACCTAATAGCACGCACACCCACACACACCCACACATAACCCACCCCTACACAACCCCCCCCCCCCCAACACCACACACGGTAGGGGGTAAGCGTATTGTGAGAAGTCAACCACTAAAAGATGGGGAATATTTATCATGATATATTTCCCCTATACCGTTGTGTGTTGTAGTGCCTGTGATCAATTTCCCCTATACTTTTACGTGTTTTAATAGTATAGGGGGAATTTATATCATATACCAAACACAACACACGCACACCCCACACCCTACACACAACCCACCACCGCACACACACCAGAGGGGTAGCGTATTGTGAGCAGCAAACCACGTACAAGAATAAGGGGAAATTTATCATGATAATTCCTCCCCCTGTGTGTTGTATTGCCTGTGATACATTTCCCTATACTTTTACGTGTTATGGGGGAATTTATCATCATCGAACACCACACACAACGCACACCCACACCTAACTCCACCCCACAGACACCCCCCACACACACACGGAGGGGAGCTTATTGGTGAGAATCCAACCACGTAAAGAATAGGGAAATTTATGATATATTTCCCCTATACCTTTGTTTGTTTGTGGGCTGTGATAAATTTCCCCATACTTTTGTATTTACGTGTTATAAGTATAGGGGACATTTTATCAATCCCACAACACACTCACACCACACACACACCCCCAACAACAACCCACCCCCCCCACCCCCCACACACACACACATATTGTTTAGCGTATTGTATCATTAAACCAGTTACAATCACTATTTTTAAATTTATCATGATATTTCTCCCCCTATAACCCTTTCTGTTTTGTAATTGCCTGTGATACATTTCCCTATACTTTTACTTGTTTATGGTGGTTTATCATAGACACCCTCAATACACTCCCCCCAACAACACCCCACGGCACTAACCCACCCCTGACACACCCCCCACCCCACCCCCCACGACACACGGGAGGGGTAGCGTATTGTGAGAAGAAGCCACGTAAATAATAGGGGAATTTAATCATGCTAATTTTCCCCTATACCTTTGTGTGTGTTGTAGTCCTGTGATTAATAATTTCCCCTATACTTTACGTGTTATAATAGCATAGGGGGAATTTATCATAGTACCTTACAACACGCACACTCATACAACACACACACACGGGAGGGGGGTAGCGTATTGTGAGAAGCAAACCACGTAAACGAATATGGAAAGTTATCATGATATATTTTCCCCTATAACCTTTGTGTGTTTTAGTGGCTGTGATAATTCCCACGATACTTTTACGTGTAATAATAGTATAGGGGGAATTTACCATAGTACTACACACACTCACACCCACACACAAGGGCGGGCCCACAACAAACCCCCCCCCACACACACACATGAGTGAGGGTAGCTTAATTTTTGACGTGGCAGAGAAAGCCACGTAACAATAATAGGGGAAATAATTAGTCATGTATATTTCCCCCCGGTAACCTGTTGTGTTGTATTCCTTGAATAGGCATTATCCCCCTATAACTTTTTTACGTGTTTTGGGGAATTATCATATACACCACAACACACGCACAACCCACACACACCACACACTAACCCCACCCAACACATGTCGAACACACCCCCTACACACAGGAGGGGGCGTAGTTGTTAGAAGCGGGGAAAGGGCACGGGTGAAAAAATATGAGGAAATGTATCATGAGGTGATTTGCCCTATACCTTTGTGTGTTGTAGTGCTGTGATAAATTTCCCCACACTTTACGTGTTATAATATAATAGGGGGAATTTATCATAGGTACCGAACAACACACGCACACGGGGCTCAAAACCCAGGCAAGGGAGAGCGTCCCCCCACACCAGGGACCCGCCCGCCCCCCCCACACCCAGAGGTGGTAGCTTATGTTGGCAGCAAAACCACGTAAAGAAATAGGGTGAAGTTATCATGAGATATTGGTCCCCTAGACCGTTGTGTGGTGTAGGTGGCCCTGTGATACAGTTCCCTATACTTGTACGTTTTAGGGGGAATTTACATAGACCCACGCACACACGCACACCCCGGCCCACACACATACCCGCCACCACTAACCCACATCCTACACCCCCCCCCACACCCAAAAACGGACGGGCGGGGGGTAGACAGTATTTTGAGTGCAACCACGTAAAAGATAGAGGAATTTATCATGATATATTTCCCCTATCCCTTGTGTGTTGAGTGGCTGTGATAAATTTCCCCCCTATAACTTTTACAGTGTTATAATAGTTATAGGGTGGAATGTAATCATATACACAAACACCATCCCACACCCCACACACCCCCCCCCCACCACACACACAGAGGGGGTAGCGTATTGTGAGCCGTGGCACTACACAGGTAAAAGAATAGGGGAAATTTATCATGATAGATTTCCCCCTCTACCTTTGTGTGTTGTAGCCTGTGATACATCCTATACTTTTAACGTGTATAGGGGGAATTTCATAGTACCACAACACAGGCACACCCACACAACTAACCAACACCACACAACGTCCCCCCACACACATACTGGACGGGGGTAGCGTATTGTGAGAAGTCAACCACGATACCCCCTCGTGGCCTTTCTCCTGTCTCTTTCCGCCTCTACTTTGTGTGTTGTAGTGCCTGTGAGACAATCCCCTATACTTCACGGGTATCATATATAGGGGACATTTATCCTAGACCACCCGACCACGCACCCTCAGGACACACCCACAGCGGGAGGGGGGTAGCGTATTGTTATAATCAAACCCACGTAAACGAATAGGGGAAGTTATCATGTATAGTCCCCTATACTTTTGTGTGTTTTGTAGGGTTGCTGTGATAAATTTTTCCCCTATACTTTTACGTGTGTAAATCGTATATCTTGTGAATTTATCATAGTACTCACACACACGCCACAACACACACACCCACACAAACCCACCCCCCCCCCCACACACACACACAAGGTGGGGGTAGCGTATTTGGCAGCAAACCACGTAAAAGAACTAGTTAAATTTTCCCATGATTATATTTCCCCTATCCTTTGTGTGTTGTAGTGCATGTGATCAATTTCCCCTATACTTTTTATTGGTTATAATGTTATTAATAAAATTAAAAAAAAAAAAAAAAAAAAAAAAAAAAAAAACAACACCCCACCCCACACACAACACACACAGAGGGGGTACGTATTGTGAGCATCAAACCACGTAAAAGAGTAGGGGAAATTTATCATGATATATTTCCCCCCTATACCTTTGTGTGTTTGTAGTGTCCTGTGATACATTTCCCTATACTTTACTTACGTGTTATGTGGGAATTTATCATGACACCACAACACAAGGCACACCCACACACTAACCACACCCACACACCCCCCCCCCCCCACACCCACACGGGAGGGGGAGCGTATGGAGAAGCAAACCACGTAACAAAAAGGGTAATTTATCATTATATATTTCCCCTATGTGGGACCCTTTGTTTGTGTAGTTGCCAGTGATAAATTTTCCCCTTACTTTTTACGTGTTATAATAGTATGGGGGAATTTATCATATTACCTACACACAACGCACACCCACACACACCCACACAACAACACCCACCCCCACCCGACCCCCCCACACACACACAAGGGGTAGCGTATTGTGGATCATAAACACACGTTAAAGAATAGGGGAAATTTATCATGATATATTTCCCCCTATCCTTTGTGGTGTTGGTAGTGCCTGTGTACATTTCCCTAAAACTTTTACGGCCGTGGTTTGGGGGATTTATCATAGACACCCAAGCACGCACACCCCCACACACCCACACATTTCTAACCCAACCCAACCCCTACACACCACCCACACACACACGGGAGGGGGTAGCGTATTGTGAGAAGCAACCACAAAGAATAGGGGAAATTTATCAATGATATATTTCCCCTATACCTTTGTGTGTTGTAGTGCTGTGATAATTTCCCCTATACTTTTACGTGTTATAAGATATGGGGGAATTTATCATAGTACCAACCAAACACACGCACACCCACACACACCTCACAAACCCACCACCCCTTCCACACACCAGATGGGGTGCGATTGTGAGCACAAACCACGTAACAGAATAGGGGCAATGTTATCATGATATATTTCCCCTGTGTGTTGTAGTGCCTGTCGATCCATTTCCCTATACTTTAACGTGTTATTGGGAATTTTACATATAGAACACCACAACACACCAACACCCACGACACACCCACACACTAACCCACCCCACACACCCCCCACACCACACCGGGAGGGGGGTAGAGTATTGTGATTATCCAACCACGTAAAGATAGGTGAAATTTATCATGAAATATTTCCCCTATACCTTTTGTGTGTTGTAGTGGCTGTGATAAATTTCCCCTATACTTTTTACGTGTTATAAAAAAATAGTATAGGATAGGGGGAGTTATCTAGTAACCCCAACAACACGCAACACCCACACACACCCACACAAAGAACCACCACCCCCACCCCCTCCCCCCCCCCTACACACACACACATATTGTTTACTTACTTGTGAGCAGCAAACCACTTAAAATAATAATTTTAAATTTATATCATGGATATATTTCCCCCTAGACCTTTGTGTTTTTTTATTGCCTGTTATACATTTCCCTATCTTTTACGTTTTATAATAGTATAGGGGGAATTTACAATAGTACCACAACACACGCACACCCCACACACACCCACACATCTCCACCCACCACCCCTCCCACACACACCAATTGTTTAGGGTATTGTGCGCAGCAAACCACGTAAAAGAATAGGGGCAATTTATCATGATATATTTCCCCCTATAACCGTTTGTGTGTTGTAGTGCCTGTGATCCATTTCCCTATACTTTTACGTGTTGGGGAATTATCATAGCAGACCAAACACAGGCACACCCACACACTACCCACACCCCACCCCCCCCCCCCACCCACCCGTGAGGGGTATCGTATTTGAGACCAAACCACGTAACGAATAGGGGAAATTATTCATGATATATTTCCCCCTATACCGTTGTGTGTTGTATGGCTTTGATAAATTTCCCCTATACTTTTTTAACGTGTTATATAGCACCTAGAGGGGGAGGTTAATCATAGAACACAACCACGCACACCCACATCACACCCACACAAACCCCACCACCCCCCCCCCCACACACACCACACAAGGGGGTAGCGTATTGTGAGCAGCAAACCACGTACAAGAATAGGGGAAATTTTTATCATGATTATTTCCCCTAGACCTTTGTGTGTTGTAGTGGGCCTGTAATACATTTCCCTATACTTTACGTGTTATAATTGTATAGGGGGAATTTATCATATAGTACCCCACAAACACGCAAACCACACACACCCACACATACCCACCACCCTCCCACACCCCACACAAATTGGAGGGTATTGTGCGCAGCAAACCACGTAAAAGAATAAGGGAAATTTATCATGATAATATTTCCCCCTATACCTTTGTGTGTTGTAGTGGCCTTTGATACATTTCCCTATACTTTTACGTGTTTTTATGGGGGAATTTACATACGACACCACCCCAAAACCAAAAAACACGCACACCAACACACACCCACACATAAACCCACCACCCCACCACCAGCCCCTCCCCACAACACACCGGAGGGGGGGTGCGTATTGTGAGAAGCAAACCAAGTACCAGAATAGGGAATTATCATGAATATATTTCGCCTATACCTTTGTGGTGTTGTAGTGTCCTGTGATAAATTTCCCCTAATAACTTTTACGTGTTAAATCGTAAAGGGGGAAATTTATCAATAGTAAACCGACAACACACGCACACCCACACACACCTACACAAACTAACCCCACAACACTCCACACCCCCCCACACACAGCCACACTGGGGGGTAAATCGTATTGTGAGGAAGCAAGCCACGTAAAAGAATAGGGACTTTTATCATGAATATATTTCCCCTTAAACCTTTTGGTGTTGTTAGTGCCTGTGATAAATTTCCCCTAACTTTTTACTGTTTATAATAGTATGGGGAATTAATCATAGTACCACAACACCGACCTCATACACACCACACAAGCGGAGGGGGGGTAGCGTAATTGTGAGAAGCAAACCCGTAACGAATAGGGGAAATTTTATCATGATATATTTCGCCTATACCTTTGTGTGGTTGTAGGGCCTGTATAAATTTCCCCTATACTTTTACGTGTTATAATCGTATAGGGGATTTATCATAGTACCACACCCACACGCACAACCCACCCCCACCCACACACTAACCCACCCGGCCCCCCACACACACACACACGGGAGGAGGTACGTATTGTGAGAAGCAAACCACGTAAAAGAATAAGGGAATTTATCATGATATATTCCCCCTATTCTTTTGGGTGTTGTAGTGGCCTGTGATAATTTCCCCTATACTTTTAAGTGTTATAATAGTAATCGGGGAATTTATCATAGTACCACCACAACACACACGCACACTCATACAACACCCACGGGAGGGGGTAGCGTATTGTAGAACAAACCACGAACGAATGTGGGAAATTATATCAGATATATTTCCCCTATATATCTTTGTGTGTTGTAGTGGCGTGTCATAAATTTCCCCTATACTTTTACTTGTTAATAATAGTATAGGGTGAATTTATCATAGTACGCACAACACACGCACACCCACACAAAACCCAACAAACCCCCCCCCCCCACACACACACACATGAGGGGGTATGCGTAAGTTGTGAGCACAAACCAAACCACGTAAAAGATAGGGGAAATTTGCATGATGTCTTCCCTTAGACCTTTGGTGTGTTGTAGTGGCTTGATTACAGTTCCCTCTACTTTTACGTGTTATTGGTGAATTGATGCATAGACACCAACACACAACGCACACCCACACACACCCACACACTAACCCACTCCACCCACCCCACCCACACACACACACGGGAGGGGGGGTAACGTATTGTGAGTATGCAAACACACGTTAAAGAATAGGGGAAATTTATCATGACTATTCCCCTATGACCTTTGTGTGTTGTAGGCCTGTGATAAATTTCACCCTATCCTTTTACGTGGTTATAATAGTATAGGGGGACTTTAATCATAAGTATACCACAACACACGCACACCCCACACACCTACACACACCCACCACCCCCCCACCCGACACCAGGGTGTAGCGTATTGTGAGCAGCACACCACGTAAAAATAGGAGAAGGGGAAATTTAATCAGTATATTTCCCCCTGTGTGTTGTAGTGCCCTGTTATACATTTCCCTCCCTATACTTTTACCGTGCTTTGGGGGAATTTATATCATCATAGACAGATACGCACAAGCACACTCACACCCACACACACCCACACACTACCACCACCCTACCCACACCCCACCCCACCCACCCCCCCCTACACAACACGGGAGGTGATCGATGTGAGAAGCAACCAACTAACAGATAGGGGAAATTTATCTGATATATTTTCCCCGCCTATAACCTTTGTGTGTTGTAGTGGCTGTGTAATGTCCCCCCTATATACTTTTACGTGTTTATAATAGTATAGGTGTAATTTATCATAGGTACCCACACCGCACCACACCCACACCCACCCACACAACCCCCATCCCCACCCAACCCCCCCCGCCTGCACAACAGACCACACATAGTTGGTTTTACGTAATTATTAATCAGCACAAACCACTTAAATGACTAGGTAAATTATATCCATATATATTTCCCCCTAGACCTTTGTGGTGTTGTGAGTGCCTGTATTACATTTCCCCTATACTTTTACGTTTTATGGGGGAATTTAATCATAGACACCACAACACACGCACACACCCACACACAACCCACAAACTAACCCACCTCCACACCCCCCCCCGGCATCCACCTTCGCACCCCACCCCCGTGTTGTCCCCCCACCGCCCCGACCCCCCCCGGGGCCACACGGGACAGGTAGCGTATTGTGAGTAGTAAACCCACGTAAAAGATAGGGGAAAATTTATCATGATATATTTCCCCCTATACCTTTGTGTGTTTTGTGGCCTGTGATACATTTCCCTATACTTTAACGTGTTATGGGGAATTTATCATCTACACCACAACACACGACATGGCCCACACAACACCCCCCAACTACCCCCGCACTCCACACCCTTCCCACCCCCCCCCCTGGCCCCTCCCCGTCCACACCCCCACACACACCACATCACGGGACAGGGTACGTATGTTATTAGCAAACCACGTAAAAGAATAGGGGAAATTTATCATGATATATTCCCCTTACCATTTACCATGCCATTGTGTGTTGTAAGTGGCCCCGGTGTAGGCCGTTGGCCCTGTGATAAATTTCCCCTCTACTTTTACGTGTCATGGCAAACCAATAGCTAGATTTAACCCTAGGACACCCAGGGAGCAGAGAGAAGGGAATCACAAAAAACTTCATAGTACACAGAACATATTCTAAGGTTCGCGGCAATTTTCAAAATGGACTAAATTACATATTCTTCTCATGACATTCATTTACACGTCCCTAAGTACTAGGTTGGTGTATGGGTAGTCCTAATTCTCACGGGCACAGGCAGAAAAACCTATCGACACTACGTCACCAATCACGCACGTCCGCATTCGTGCCAAAAGTGTAATGGATCGGGAAGCAAAGAAGATAGTGAAAATATAATAATTACTGAAAGTACCACGATAGGTAAAACTCAAGCCCGGGCCTGCATAGGTAAATTTTGAATGTGAACTTAAACTACAAGCCGCAGAATCTGCCGTACGAGAAACACCACCAGGGCAGGTAACACAAAGGGTCACTCTCTTCCTGTGCAAAACCGGCTGAGAAGCAAAGCTGCGCTGTAAGGCTCTTTCACGTTATCTTGTCGCACATGTGCCGCAAATCATTAGTGGTGAAAAGTATCACGTTGAAATCCGTTATAGAACAGCGCCTTGTTCTGTTTCTGATGCGTTCTTACAATGCCCGTGAAACGGGGCCTAGTATTCTGCTTATGCTGTTTAGACTTTTCCTTCCATTATCTCATAGCGGGCGCCGCTGATAATACCTGTCTTCTCTCTCTGATTTCTTTCTTATACCTTACGTTGCAACGACTAAGGTCCTGTTTTCCAGTCCATTTCTTATATTGCGTGCAGCCCCTGATTATTGTCTTCTTCGATTTCTTGTTTCTTCTTCGTTCCTTTCTTTCTTCTTGGTACCTTGCTTCAAAATGGCTACTAGTGCTAAATGCTTGGTCGGATTGAACCAGAGATTGGCCACAAGAACCCCTGACCCAAGCTTCAATATAGGTTGTAAACAGTTTTTAACCATAGGGTCACGTAGGGTCAATGGGGTCATTGGGTCGCTCTAACACCCTTTTTTTTCTACTTCTCCCACAGTTCGCATGTGCTAAATCGGATGCCATTCGGTCACAGTTAGCCAGATGCCATGGCCATATGGCTTGTACACACAGCTTTTGAATCCAAAGTCCTTTAGGGGTCAAAAAGGGGCAGCTTCCTCTCTACCCTCCAATATTCAAAAGCTACTGGTGTTTTACACAGTTATCTTGATCTTGAACAGACTTCGTCAGAATAAACCCTGACACAAGCCATACAGGGTGTCACAGATTGGGGCAAAGGTCACGCAGAGGGTCCTTACAGTCAGAGTCGCTCTTACTCTTCTTTTGGCTGTTTCTGCCACAAATCAATTGCTATAATGCTAGACTTGGGCCTAAGAACCGCTGACCCAGGCCCATATGGGTATTTACAGATGGGGGCCAAACCCACCCCCCCCCCCCCACACACATAGGGGTAGCGTATATGAGCATCAGCAAACCACGTAAAAGAATAGGGGAAATTTTCATGATATATTTCCCCCTAGCCTTTGTGTGTTGTAGTTGCCTGTGATACAGTTTCCCTCTACTGTTACGTGTTATGGGGGAAGTTATCATAGACACCACAACACACGCACACCCACACCCCCCACAACTACCCTCCATCCACACCCCCCCCCACACACCCCACACCACGGGACAGGGTACGGTATTGTGATTCGAAACCCACGTAACAGAATAGGGTAAATTTACATGATATTTCCCCTAGACCTTTGTGTGTTGTAGTGCCTGTGATACATGTCCCTAAACTTTTACGTGTTATGGGGGACTTTATCATAGACACCCACCCCACAACGCACACCCACACACACCCACAAACTAACCCACAATCACCCCCCCCACACACCCACACACACGGGACAGGTAATCGTATTGTGAGTAAGCAAACCCACGTAAAAGAATAGGGGAATTTATCATGATATATTTCCCCCTATACCCTGCCATTGGTGTGTTGTGTGCCCGGTGTAAGTGCCTGGCCCCTGTGATCATTCCCCTATACTTTCGTGTCATTGCAACCAAGCGAGATTTAACCCTAGGACACCCAGGGAGCACAATCAACAAAAACTCATAGTACAGAACATTCTAGGTTCGGGCATTTTTTTCAAATGGACTAATTACATATTCTGATCATGAACAATTCAGTTACACATGCCCATATACAGTTTATTTCAATGGTAGGCCTATTGCATCAACGCCACAGGCAGAAAAAACTAGCACGCAGTCGGCAAATGAAATCGGAAAAAATATAATAATTACTGAAGTACCAAGCGATAGGCTTACAACTCAAAGCCCGGGCTCATATATTTTGAAAGGTGAACTTAATAATACCAGCCGCATAATCGCGCTACGGAACACCACCCAGGCAGGTAACACAACAGGGTCACTCTCTGCACTGTGCAACCGTCGAGCAGCAAAGCTGCCGGCTGTAAGCTCTTTCCACGTTATCTTTCGCACATTCGCAAATCAGTAGTGGTGGAAAATTATCACGGGGGAAATCCGTTATAGAACATGGCGCCTTGTTTCTATTTCTTATGCGTTCTTACTATGCCGTGAAACGGTGGCATAGTATTCTGCTTATTTATTCTGTTTAGTCTTCTCCTCCTTATATCAGCGGTGCAGCGCATGATATACTGTCTTCTCTCGATTTCTTTCTTACCTTAGTCGTGCAACGACTAAGGTCCAGTAGTCCAGTCTTTCCTTATATCATGCGGTGCAGCCGCATGATATATTGTCTTCGCCGATTTTATTCTTTCCTTTTTCTTTGTACCTTGCTTCAAATGCTACTAGTGTCAATGACTTTGGTCGGATTGAACCGAGATTGGCCACAAGAACCCCCCTTACCCAAGTTCATAATGGTTGTAAACATTTTTTTACCATAGGGGTCCGTATGGTCCTAATCGCGGTCCTGTTCGCGCTAAACACCACCCTTTTTCCTTTCCTACTCTCCCACAGTTTGCATTGCTATCGATGCCATTCGGTCACAGTGATTGCCAGAATGCTGGCCATAGGCTTGTACAAGATTTCAACTTCCAAATTCATTATAATATAGGTGTCAAAAAGGGTCATTCTCTCTTAAACCCCTCCTAATATTTCAAAAAGCTACTTACTGGTGTAGTGTTACACAGTTATCTTGATCTTACCAGACTTCTTCGATAACCCCTGACACAAGTGCCATACAGGGTGTTTCACAGATTGGGGTCAAAGGTCACGCAGCATTCATTACAGGTCAGAGTCGCTCTTTACCCTCCTTTTTTGCTGTTTCTGCCACAAATCAATTGCTATAATGACTAGACTTGGTCAGAAGAACCGCTGACCCAAGGCCCATATGGGGGAATTTACAGCTTGGGGCCAAAGGTCAACGCAGGGGTCATTACAGGTCCGGTCGCTCTTACCCTCCTTTTTGTTGTTTCTTCTCTTCTTTTCGGCCACAAAAATCATGCATAATCACCTAGACTTTGGTCAGAAGAACCGCTGACCCAGGCCCATATATGGTGTTTACAGATTTGGGTCACAGGCATCGCAGGGGTCATTACAGGCAAGTTGCTCGTACTCTCCTCTGTGTTGCTTCTGCCACAATCAATGCTATAATCAACTAGACTTTGTCAGAATACGTTGACCCAAGACCCTATTGGGCGGTCGGATCGGGGTAAAGGCACACAGGGGTCATGACATTTCATTGAAGTAGATCTCCAATTTACTGTTTCTTCTATTTCTCTGCCACCAATCAATTGCTATGATCACGAGACTTGGGGCCAAAGAAGAACCACTGACCCAAGGCCCATATGTGATGTTTACAGATTGGCCAAGGTCATGCGTGTTCGATTAAAGGGTCTTCCTTTACGAATATGAAAGAATGCACCTCAGATATCAATTGCTATAATCATCTGACTTGGTCATCGGAATTGCTGACCCAACCCTTATAATGTATACAAAGGTCACATGACAGTCAGGTGTCAACCGGCATGATATACACCCGTGCTTTTTAAAAAGCGCAATAGATGCCTAGTTACTATGCCCGTGAAACGGGGCATAGTAGTCCCTTCTTATGCTTTTTTATCCTTCTCTTCCTAGTCTGCAACGACTAAGGTCCTGTCTTCCAGTCATTTCTTCTTTATATCAATGCGGTGCAGCCGCATGATATACGGTCCTTCTGTCGATTTCTTTCTTCTTTCTTCTTCTTTCTTTGTACCGTTGCTTCAAAATGCTTACTAGTGCCAACGGCGGGCCGTATTTACCAAAAAGGTCCAGAAGAAACACTGACCCAAGTTACACCAGGGGTGTTAAATATTTTGACCTTTGACCTCATCGGCAGGGGTCATAGAGGTCAAAACTAAAATCGTGTGAGGCCCTACTTTCTTCTACAGATTAAGTGCGCTACGTACGAAATCCACATGAGTATCGTCTTTGGTCAGTGTATACAGCTTGTACGCAAGAATTAATATCGTAACTCATTAACATTCAAATGGGCGGCAGTAATCTAATTAATATTCAAAATTGCTATATCTCAAAATCGAACAACCTGGATAGTGATGTCGGTGCAAAAGTTGCGGATAATTTCGAGACGATCACGTGACGAAATATTGGCCATAGGGGGTCACGTGCAGATATGGGCAAATGAGCTCATATAATATGCAAAAACGCTATAACTTATTAACCAACAAGGTGAAAAGATATTTATTCCCAATTTGTTCACAAGAACCACTGGAAAAGCCTATTACTTATGTCACATTTTGTGGGATCAAAGGTCAACTGGGGTCATCTAGGGGTCAAATATAAAAGATAAAATTGTAAATAGCTAGTCCTCTTGAGGCATCAATGAAAAGTGAAAGAGTCCACAGTGCCCTCTCTCCTGTGAGCCATCGTAAGGGGTCAAAGGCAAAATACAACAAATACAAAGTTGCTTATATTGCTATAATACCTTGTCAGCTTGTAAAGGGCTCAGTTCCCACTCACACAGATGAAATAGTCTACATGGTAATTGTGTACCCAACCGCCATCTGGAAAACCTTTGATTATTGATGATACCACTTTCATTGCAAAGGTCTTTGTCTACTTCACAATCAAACCGGACGGGCATAGTTACCTGGAGTCTCTAGTTTTTTATCATTAATATGGTTCCTTAAATTAATTTATAATATTTTATATGCGAATTTATAAGTTTAACTTCATTCAAAGGAAAGAATCATAATCATTGCTACCACCTCTTGGGACCTGTAACAATAGATTAGGGGTCAAAGGTCACACTGACAGTTGCAATTATAACCAGCTGATAACCCGTCTTTCTAAAGCCAATCGATGCCTAGTTGCTTTCTTCTTCTTCTCCAATGCTCCTTAAATTCCTACTAGTTACCAAACGGTAATACCCAATATCAACCAATTTGGTCACAGAACCGCTGACACCCAAGCTTCATATGGGTGACGCAATATTGGGGTCAAAGGTCACGTTAACCGGAAGTAGCTGCCATTTTGTAAAAACTCTTTAAAAGCCTACTTGTCCTACAGACAACAAGCTATAGATTCCAATTTGTTCACAAGAAGCTTATACCATCCTCCATATAGGATGTACACAGATAAACGATCGGAAATCATTAACATTCAAATGGCGGCTCATCTCTAATTAATATGCAAAAATTCTATATCTCGAAAACTATAAGACTTGGATAGGTGATGTCTGTTAAAGTTGCGGATATTGTTGAGACGAATCATGTGGCAGATTATCGGCTCCAGGGTCTCTCAAAAAAGGAAAAAAATTTTTTATAATTATTAACCAAATGAGCCTAATTAATAGCCAAAAACACTAGTAACTCATCAACCAAATTACGTTATAAATGTCATATTTGGTCACAAAAACCACTGGATAAGCTCTATCTCCGTGCTTAACACATGCGGGGTCAAAAGGTCAATGGGTCAGCTATGCTCCAAATCTGCAGAAGCTTAATTTGACTAATCTAATTATCCTTCGTAATGCCTCGATGATTATGAAAAAAGAGCCTGTCATGACCCAGCTCTGTGATCCATCGTTAAGTGGTCAAAGGTCAAAATATGTCACATATCAAATTGCTCATAATTGCAAAATACATCTATAATATATATATCATATAGTATATATATATTATATTATATATATATATATATATATATTATATATTACATCGTTGGGATTCATGAAGATGACCCGTGTGACCAATTGTTAAGGGTCAACGGTGACATGAGGTCAACTATGAAATTTATTTATAATTGCCAATAAGTCCCATGTAGGGTACAATGAAGAGGAGGATACTGTCTGTGCAAAAAAGTGTGGGTAGTACCAAGACAAATCATATCACAGAAATTGGCCCCAGGAGTCAAGTGTACGATATCAACGGTAGTAACTCAGACGTTAGTGTCCATAAATGCTGTCCATTTTTCTATGGTAGATAGTGCTACCAACATTGGGTGGTGTGTTCCCTTACGATAGAAAGTACACAGACTTCGAACAAGAAACCGCGGTGGGCCGGACCAAGCCTCATTCAACATAGCAACTCACCGCTCACCCCAAAATAGACACCCACATACGACCCTTCCCTCGTTGTTTTTCAACAAAAAAATCAGAAATAACCCTTATAGTGGAGTCGATTCTTCAACTCACGGTTTTTGGGCAATAAAAAATGTCTCTGCAACAGATTTTTGTCAAGATTTCACTTTTACTGTTAACCAAGTGGCAACGTCCTCAAAATGTGATTTCCTTGCTTGCCCCCCCCTGCAAGCAAACGTGCCTGGTAATCACACCGAAAAATTCCGTTTTCTCTAACTTTTCGTATTATGTGAAGGTTGTTAAAACTTATATTAAATGATTGCAGGATTAAATTGACTTCCAGATCATTTCGCATTGCGAACTGTGGTTTGACATTCACCGTACGGTTGTACGCTTCTCCAAGCCACACTGATGTACGGACGTCTAGCCATTGGTGTGGTGCTTAAAATATTGTGCTGTCATTAAAATTGCTGTCCATTTTTTCTGTGGTAAATAGTGCGACCAATTTGGTGGTGTGTTCCATTAACGATAGAGGTACACAGTCGAACTAATCTAAACGTGCTTGCAATCACCACCGAAAAAGATTTCAATTTTCGGCCCGAACGTTTCGTATCTGAGGTATTGTAAAACTTTAATTTAATGATTGTAGGATTACTATGACTTTCCAATCATTCCCAATTGCGAACTGTGGTTACATGTCATAAATCAGTAAATCCTGTACCGTTGCACTCGCACCGCTTCATTAAGCCACACGCGTATGCCTAGCCATTGCAAGTGTGCCTCAGATGTTATGATTCGTCGTAATTTCATATTTTCAAAGCTCTAGGGAATGTTTGGATCATTCATCCAAATTTACTAGCATTAGAGATTAAATGATTGACATCAGAGAGGTATCAAACGAGCCGTTCAGTTAGGTAATTATTTTATTACGCGCAGTTTCCCAAGTCTGAAATCCTGCGCAAATCAAATGTTGGCGGATTGATATATCAGGTTGGCACTGTGATCGGCCTAAGGCGTGCGACATGTGCTTTCGGCAAAGCTTACGTTGCGAACGGCATTTGGGTTTAATTAAAGCATACAATTGTTCAGTAAAGATTCAGTTTTGGAATCTAGTGAGTATTACTGCATTTTGGATTACGAAGTATTAGAACGCATAAGAGAAATGTGAGTTTTTATGATCTTTTTCAATGGGTTGACCTGTTATTTATGAATATCGCCCTGAGAAGATATTCATGCACCAACACCAAAGCTTTCAAGAAAGCCCTCTACCAGTTAGAATAAATTGCCAGCACGCCACACACACTTTGTGCCAGAGTCTTCAAATATGAATTGTGCTTAACTGAAGAAGAGCGGGTTAGTGAAGGGTTTATCTTTATTAGGATTCAAGATCAAAACCCATTTGATGAGTTATTAAACGACAAAAAGACAGTCAAATAGAATTTTTTGATTACTAGCGCACTATATCAACAGTCTGTCGATCCTGACCCGGACTGACAACATAATGTAATGTGCAAAAGTTGCGGGTAATGGCGAGTAATTATGGCACAAATATTGGCCCAGGTCAATTGTAGACATGGATAATAATTAAAAATACATCCATGCAGTGTTTAAGAAACTTTAAAGGTGTTGTTTCCGATTTATGTGTCTTGATCGTTCTCCTACTTGATATGAGAGCCTGGCCCGTGCACTACACCCCGTTAAGTACCGTGGGAACAACCTTGCGGTTTTGAAGGGAGACGCAAGTAATGCATGTTGCAAAGCCTTGTTCAATACTGTGGGGTGGTAATATTGATGGTTACCACTAAACGACGGCGGTTTTTGTCTATATCTTGGAATGATGGATTTGAGTGCTCAAATTTCAGGACGACAGTAAAAAAAATCGGCCCTTCCACTGATTATATCACAATCGATACTAATTCCGGGTAAATCATAGGGGGTCCCCAAAGACGAGCAGAACACGCACCTTGATTGAGGCACACTACTTTTCTTATCGGGTAGGGTAGGAACCATGCCCACTTAACAGCACCGTGAATTCAAATCAGCATCAATTTTGCAATTTCGTACATACTTTCTAATAACTTGTTGATAAAATGAATATCTTAAATCAAATTTGCTCTCGTAGAATGTCCCCGGATTGTAAGTAGATATTAGAACGTTTCATAAAATTGTGTGTTTGCATCTAACAATTTGGTTACACAGGAATAATGTTAGTGAAAGGTACCATGTTTATTCGAAATGAGAACGGAAATGGTCGAAATTTAGGTATCAAGTCCAAATATGATACACACATTGTCTATATGTTGATATAATGCATGATGTTGTTCATGTATTAATTTGATGTTGTAATAATATACATTTTGTTGATTTTTTTTCTTACAGTTCGAATGTTGGTTACAACGGTACCAAAACTCCCATGGGACGCACAGCAGTTACCATTTTTGTTCTAAAGGAACTTATTTTTAGAACCAGTATTGACATTAAAAAATCATGTGAACTTTTTAAAATTAATTTCCATCACAAACAGTCTATAATTAAGTTGACAAGAGTTATAATCAAGAAGCATGAGTAAAAAACCGAAAATCATAATTACCTCCAACGACATGATGACCAATAAACTTTGATTTGAAGAGAAAGTATTCCTGGACTAGCCGCTGATCCCTTCGCCTGATGAAACCTCGTCACTCTGATGTACTCCTGGGATTCTGTAATATGTGGATGACGTAGCAAGAAGATCCCCAACAAATATGAACACTGCATTAGAAGAATTGATTTGAATAACAAGATTACTCCAATATGATTTCATTTGTTGGTCCGTGTACTCCACTGTAGTGTCTTCAGTTGTTCCATGACTGATACAATATAGACTTAGAACTGATACATGATGATACCTATTTAGTTTCCTGACTGATTCAAGATTATGTAGAACACCGATTAATTGTTTGTTGAAGACTAACTGAGAAGCTTACATGTACTAAAATGTCAACATGAACATCCAGTGTTGGCCATACTTTCTACGCAAACCATGGGTTTTAGCAAATGTTATGCCCTAAAACCAGACCACTGTTTTAGCTCAAATTCATTGTAAGTATTATCCAGATTTTGCAGTTTTC